>PVJI01012236.1:0-52477 GCA_004026765.1 Micronycteris hirsuta | reverse complement strand
TTTCAATTTCCAGTGAGTTTTCCAGTATTTGTCTGTTTAAAATTTAAGAAAAATAATTCAGTATACATTTTATAGTAAATCACAAAAAGTTTCATTGAAAAAAATATGTAAAACTAAAGTTATCGTAATTTTACTGAATGTTGCCATTTGCACAAAACATTAGCAAAAATGGCCCGCTCCACCTGTTAGCTTGCGATAACAGCTACCCGCACTCCATTTAAGTCCTGGGGAAAGCTCTCTTCTCCTTGTTTGCCCCTCCCTAACCATTTCCTAGGGAGTGACCGCACGTCCAAAGCAATCAACCAAGATATTTCCAGGATCCTGCCAAGATAAGAGGGCAGAAATGTGATCAGAATGAGTATGTGTTACCCATGTTGAATCTTGAAGGACTGAGGGAGCACAGTGTAGGGGTTTATCAAATGTGTATCAAATCAAATAATAACGCACCTGTCCAATGAAACCAAAGTCATTTCAGATAGTAAGGACAGAAGTTGAGTTGAATGACTTCCAGTTATTGGTCCCAAGTTTCTTATGCTATCTAACCTCTTACAGGTAGCCCCTGGCCTAGAAATACAATGTTTTCTGTGTCCCTGATAGCAAAGAGTACTATCATAGTTATAATAGTTAGATCTATTAATGCTATCATGTATAATAGTTAGGCCAGATGAAGGCACTGTTGGCTTTCTGTCATTCTTTATATACCACTTTAGGCATCCAGGACCAGGGTATAACCTTCTTATTTCCAATCAAATCGGTTTTGTGTACAGCTTCTTTAACAGTTGTTCATACATTCAGTGTTAGGTCAAGAAACTCCATCAGATGTTTTTACATGCTGAAGCCCTTCTACTTCTGCTCCAAGGATTTGTGGTCCCAAATATATTTTTGAAAAGTGAAAATCTTCATTTCTGTGTAAAGATGGTCTAGGTGTGGGATTTCTGAGCTCTAGGAAAACAGGGAAAAATTGGTTTAAACTTGATTTTAGATGAACCCGCTTTTTATTAACAAAAGCAAAATTTAGGTGTTTGCTTATGTAATTCTATTTGTAGGCCTAGCAAATTTTGGATGTTGCCAGACCACATGCATATTTTTTGTTCCATTCATATGGGTTCATGAAGGTAATTCCTACAATTTCTGATTAAAAGGGGCAACTCAAAATGTATTATCTTACTCTAGTCCAGCTAGGTATTGTGCAGTTTTGGGTGAACATTTGGCATTGGCATATGTCTTCTCTATATACATATTTAGAGAAGAGATCCAAATGGCAAACCCTAGATTTCTTTTGCAGTTATTGGTTAATTTGTGCTCTTTACATTTAATTGATGATATTTTATTTCACTTAATTTCTTTCTGAAACAGTTTAGGAAACCTATGCAGCCACTTCTACTTAAATTGAAATTGAATTTAAATGCAATTATTAGCACATTGAGAGACACTGGTTGAAAGAAAATGAAGGGATTAGAAAATGAACATATATGCATGACCTGTGGACATGAACAACGGTGTGGGGATTGGCTGTGGGGATGGGTGGGGGCAGGCTGGGGGAAATGGGGTAAAGGGAAAAAATTGGGACAACTGTAGTAGCATAAGCATTAATAAATAAATAAAAGATAATGAGTGAACTTATATAGGTTTACAAAGATTCAGCTTTATTTTTTTATTATTTTTTCATATTTTTTATTGCTGTTCAAGTACAGTTGTCTCCATTTTCCCCCCACCACTCCCCTCACCCCAGCCATCCCCACTTCCCACCCTTGATCCTTTCCCCCTTTGGTTTTGTCCATGTGTCCTTTTTACATGTTCCTGAAAACTAGGTACATATCAAGATTACTTCCTGTCTGGAAAAGCAGATTTGCCAAAATAAATTTTCTCTGTTCCAGAGTATTAATGTTAAGGACCTGATGTACTTCATAGGTAGCAATAGTTTCGAAGATCCTTTATTACTTATCACAGACTCAGTTCCATTTAATCTAATTCTACGTTAAGTTGTAATGAACCTATCAAGGTGTCCTAGTATGCCATTTAGAAAATATTAATGAGGTGGTTCACATGGTGTGGCTACAGTTGCTCACTTTTAAAGGAATAATCCTGATGTATTGGGCAGTTTGAGGTCCTTGCCTTGCATAGAGCCTGTTTGTTCAGAGCCTTTAAGATTCTCTCTGTGTAGTTGCTTTTGGCAATGAAACATCTAGCACCTTGTACTGTTATTTAATGATTGCACATAAACATTCTACTTGTGTGCCCAGCAAGAATATTATTAGTTTACTTAGCAAATAAATTGAGTATTTATTCTATTCTACACATGCCTAGGGCCTTAAAATGGTTTGGGCTCTTTCCAAGGAGAGAACAAATCAATGAAATTTTAATGGCATGGCTAGTCCTTTCAGGACTCAGTTTGTGTCACCTCCTCATATAAGAAACTCTTGGCCACCACATCACCCCTCTGCTCCCGCAGAGTTGTGGACTTCTTTCTGTCTTATTAACCTAAATTGTCACAAGGCTGTAAATGCCACAATGTGTCAAGAGTCTGGAACTTAACATCTTGAACACCTAGCTCCTAGTGTAGTGCTTACAACATACTAAATGCTCAATACATGTTTGTGGAATGAATGGCTTATGTAATTTTTATGTTTAATTATTTAGGCAAGTGAGACTTACTATTAATTTTAAAGAGGAAGAACCTGGCCTAGTTTTGTTAAAGCTTCTCTTGCCTCTCACGTAGTGACACCCATCATACTTTATTTTTAGCTGCATACATTCTATTGACCTCAGCTTTGTGAGAGCAAAAAGAAAAATGAGCTATTCAATAAATACATGTTGACTGATGAAAGAAGTGAATTTCTCAGCCTTCAACACTGGCACCTAGAAGCTGGTTAAGGAATGAATGGGTAAATTAATGACTCTAAACATATGATCCCATGGTACCTATGTTTGGTGAGTTACCATCTTAAAGCAATTTATAGTTTTCTAACCACTGGAAGGGATTTGCTTTGCTTTTATTCCTTATAAACTGACACCAGTTTCATCTCTTTGACAGTCTCTGAATCCAGGCATTGTCCAGTATCTTGAATAGGGTTGAATGATTTATAGTAGCTCTGTTAAAAAGAGTTCGTCCAGCAGTTTGTAGGACGAGGCCTGGCTTTGGTGATGCTGCAGGACTGGCAGCGGTGGTGCTCTGGGGAAGGAGATCCTGGAAATTTCCCCTCTGCGTGGAGTAGTTCTTGGAACCACCACTCTCTGTTTCCCAGCTAAACTCGTATCATCAATCCCTGCGTAACTCCTTCGGAATGAAGTCCAGTTCAAACTAGTTTATTTTCCTTTTGTTAGCTAAACTACTTTGAATATGTCATTCCCTTTAAGAAACTGTTCTGGTTAACTAGGCAGAACTGCTAAAGATGGTTGCTAAGAGCAACCAGCTAAGAAGTTCTTAAATTAACTAACAAGCCACCTCAAACATTTCTAGAAATGAATGTGTGCACATGTGCATATTCACATGCCTAAATGACAAATGTATATGTAGATGAATATGACAGTCATTACCTAGAAATTCAGATGCAGCAGGGCTTCTGTGCAGAAGTACCAGTCAAGAAGAGAAAAATGAGAGTCTTTTGTGAATGTAAAGAAAAAGAATGAATTAATTAGGAAGGGCTCTGGTCAGTAGTGGTTAAGCCATTTGAATATCAAAGTGCTCCATATTTAAAAATCATTACAGTCGTATGAATTGTAGAAGACATTTAAAAAATCTAGCTTGTGTATTGTAAATTGCCCAGGGCCCTCTCCATCACTCTATTTCTGCTGCCCAGCCTGATGCTCGGCACACACAGTAGGTGCTTGTTAATGATTTCTGCATAAATGAAGGAATTATTTTCTAGATAATAGAACCATTGTGTCACTGAGGAATTGGAGGGAAATAAATAACATTTCATGCGTTTATGGAGAAAAATGGGCTAAGCTAGTTAAGAAACCCAGGTCTATTTGTAAAAACTGTAGTCTGAAGTGAAATGTTGTTACTCCTTTTAATTACTTGGCAGAACCCAAGTCCAGACACCACATGACTTAAGACCTGGCACCAGTGAGGATAGCACACCATAGAGGTAGAGATGTAAATTGTAAATTTGAAAGATCTGGATTGAAAACTCAGCTCCTATCATTTTTAGTAGTTAGGAAAGGAGTAACATACTTAAAATTTCTGAAGTCTAGTCTTCAAGTATAAAATGGAAATATTAATGGTTTATAAAAATACATAAGATTTAAATGAGATTGTAAATTAAATATGTAAGCACTTAATATGGCATGTGCTGAGAAATATTGACTGCTATTATTACTGTTATTTAAGCAAAGAAGAAAATAAGGTGGTAATATGTTCTTCTGGGGAGTAGATTCTACCCAAATTTATGTGTGTGTGTGTGTGTGTGTATGACCTTCCATAACTAAATACATGCAACACTATTTCTTTAATCTGTTTTCTAAGCTTATGAGTGACAAAAAATACAACCCAGGAGCTCTTATAAATCTCCCTAGCTCAAAAGCTATTTTTTTCAGTCTCTCACTTAATATTGTCACTGAGAATATCATTGAAGTTGAAAGACTTGGCTAATTTGCTTACGTTACTTATCATCATTAATATGCCCAAAACAGTTTTTCTCTAACCCCAGCTCTTGAAACCCAATTATATGTTAATGTTTATACAAAAGTATAATTTAGGGTGGAATGCCTTGTGAACTGAACTTTATTTGCTTATCTCAGAGGAGAACATCAGTGGCGGAGAACTGCTTGACCCTTGCAGATATGCAGAGTAGATATTTGCTTCCTTCATTTGCTGAGCCACTTGCTTTGGCACCCATGGCCTGTCTGGATGGAAATCCCCTCTTCAATTTCTTGTGGTTTTGTTCAGATCTAATATAAAGGAAGAAAGGTCTTTGATTTAGAACCAGTCAGGGTGTCAGGGTTTTCTTCAGAGGAATTGAGTAAGCCCTACTACAGTGCACACAATTGAAACCATGATTCACATGAACCGTGGCACTTTACAGTCGTTCTTGTGATGATGGCACATTCATTTTTAAAAAGAAGATGACTCAGTTCATCTAAGCATAGGGACGCCTCATCCCTCTGGCATAATAGAGAAATTGCAGGTTCTGCTCAAGTACTTTTTTTCCTCAAATAAAATGAGCCCCGTTAAGTGTGAAAAAACATTTTTATTTTTAAGCTTTTTTGGTGAAACTCTTTAAAAGTTTTGTGTAGATATTGCTGCTTCCATGGTACTTTGAGAACCAAATGAAAATTGGCATGAAAGCTCTTTGGGGGGATGGAAATTGTTTAAATAAATCATTATGTCTTCATGTTCATTTAATGCATATGTCTCTATTTTCATGTGTCAGATGTTGTGTGAGGCTCTGAGAAGACAATGACAAAGATAATAGAGATGGTCTCTACTTTGTCAGGTTTACAGCCAGGTGACTAAACAGCTATGTCCACAATAACAGTTAAAAAGAAGAAAAATGCATGAAAGGAAGTTATACTATGACTGATTTAAACTAGGTGGTCATGGAAGTTTTCACTGAGGAGGAAATAATATTTGGGAAGGATGAATTAGAATTACACGAGTGAAGATGAATGGCTGTGGGTGGTGGAGTGGGGGCTGCTGCGAAGCAGTGGAAAAGGAACTATTTGAGGGGATAATCACGGCTTAGTGACAGCAAGAGGAGGGAGACCAGAAGGGAGACTGAGAGAAAGTCAAAGGGCATGCCAACGTTTTAAGCCTGGAGTTGCTGACGATGATGTTAATATCAGTAGAACTGGGGAAGTTAGGAGCGAGGGAGGAGAAATTGGATTTTATTTGCATTTGTACATTAAGTTTGGGGTGACAGTGACCATCCATGTGGTTAATGAAGACCAACCATTGAAATACAGCCCCGATGAAGTGAGGGTCAAGTTGCAAACACAGATTTGAGCATTGCCCATTGTTAATGTGCTGAGAACTGGGAGCATTCAAAGGGAACTAAAAGGTTGAAAAAAATTCCTACTATGAGAGGTGGGGAGTAAAAGAAGTTTAATAAAGAAGAGTAAGAGAGTCAATACTGCAGCAATACATTAAGGAGAGAATCCCAAAAATAGGAAAGCTGATGTTGCTGATGATTTATTTATTCATTCGATCAACAAATAGAATACATATCGAATACTCTGTTCCTCTTTTATGGTAGGCATGTGGGGCATCGAGACGAACAAAGCAGACATATGGCTTAAAAGAGGGGAGTCATTATTGGAAAAAATGGGATTGTGTAATTCTACTGGAGCCAATAAATTGAAAGCTAAAATATGTGTTGTTTAGGAGAGAGAGAATAAGAGAAGCACAGAGGCCACAGCTGTGCATTATTTCAAGAATTCTTAAGAAAAGAAGGGAGAAAAATAGGGTGTGATATGCATGGGTATGTAAGTGAAGGAGAAGACAATGAAGTCAATGAAGACACGACAAGTGGAAAGGAAACCACCCACTATTAGGAACTGGAAGCCTCTGATATCAGAGCCAGCTTTGCTGTGAATACCTCCCTTCTATTTTCTGGGCTTCAGTTTGCTTATCAATAAAAAGAGACAGCAAGTAGGGGTGATCCAAAGATTTTAAACATTCTTCCCAGTTCTAACATTCTGTAAGTCCAAGACAGTAGAGTATTGACTAAGAAGAGGTGGTCAAGGGTGAGAATGAGAGCACAGGAGCTAACATGAGATAATAGTGATAGTAATAATAATAATAATAACAACTATTATGGCTATTTTGAACAAGGTACTATGCAGACACATTTTTTTGGAATAACTTTTGAAAGCAAATGCCATAATTTTCAGGTTAAAAAATAGAAGCCTGCCCTGGCTGGTGTAGCTCAGTGGATTGAGAGCGGGCTGTGAACCAAAGGGTCGCCGGTTCGATTCCCAGTCAGGGCACATGCCTGGGTTGCAGGCCAGGTCCCCAGTGGGAGCCACGTGAGAGGCAACCACACATTGTTGTTTCTCTCCCTCTTTTTCTCCCTCCCTTCCCTTCTGTCTAAAAATAAGTAAATAAAATCTTTAAAAAAATAGAAGCCTGCTATTATGAAAATTAAATGACTTGATCAAAGTTACCAGCCAATGAGTGGAAGAGCTGAGATTCAAATCAGGCAGATGTAAAAATGAGAGAAGTTAGAGTCTTCTCTCCTCCTGGAATTTTGCATCTTTTAGGAAATATAAAATGCTATGCTGAGAATAAGAGCAGGGGTTTGGGGATAGGGGCCTGTGAAGAGTGGAAAAGGTCTAAGCCAACTATAATTTGGAGTGTATCCAAGAGGAAGGCAAGACAGCTTCACCCAAGTGGCCATGTCTAGGTCTGTGGTGTTCACCCAGCCCTATGACTGATCTCGTGTACTGCATTATGTTCTACAGCATGAGAGACAGAATGGAGGAGCAGGGATTGGAGCCCATCCAGGATCCAGGACTGGCACATATGTCTCGGTGGAAGTTTAAGTGGGAGACCAGGCAGTGATGGCAGGCTGCGCTGCTGTGGCTGGCTGCAGGCTCAAGGCTGGGCAGGCAGTCAGGGTAGCTAGAAGCCGATTGACAGTGTGGGTGCCTCTGCTTTTCCTCACTGGAGTTAACCAGTGTGTCTTCTGTAATAATTAACAGTGCAAACAGAGGGAGGAGGTCTTGGAATTAAGCAGACCAAAATTCAAATCCAGATACCATTCCTATTCACCAAGTGTTCTTGAAAAAGACATCAATCCTCTCAGCCTCTGTTTTCTCCTTGCAATGAGGGGCTATTAATGTCAGTCTTGCAGGTTGCTACAAATATTATCTGAGATACTATTTATGTGGCTTATGAATAATGTTACTACGCCATGTTGTTATTGACACTATGTTTGAATGAGATCTGATTTTGTGAAAATTTTTATTCTTCTGATATTTCAATTAGACATATTTGATCAGATTTTCTCACAGAATAACTGAATTTTCTCACTTCAAAATCTCATCTTATAAAAAGAATTCCCAAAATATTTCAGTATGAATTAATTTTTATGTAATGTTCATGATAATGATGACAAGTTTTTGTTGCCATGTTTGCTTTTTTGCACTTAGCATTCATTTTATGTATTCCAAGATTGGGCTTCACTGAATACTCCTATTTTATTTCAGTGTATTTCAGTGTATTCAAGAAAAATCTTTAGTAATGATTTTTCTCAGTAAGCTGTAATGAATAGGATGAATATCATTAGCATACACCATACAAGATCACCACATGTTAAATGATGTAATAATTAATTTTGAAGAACAACCATGTCTTTAATAAACACTGTAAGGTTTTACCAACTTCAACTTCTTGCTGGGTTAGGAGTCAATTTTAATTAATAGCAAAGAGAGTAAATGAAGAAAAGTAACATTTATCATATACCTACTATATATTATACACCTAATATATCTGTAAGAAGCTGTTTTAAGGGTTACACATACTTTATATATGTTCGATACTCCAAATAAACATATTAGATAGGCATTGGCCCATTTGAAAGATGAGGAAATAGGCTCAGATAAGTGAATTTCCTCACATCATAGTGCTAGAAACTCTACAGCTTACATTTGACCCAAAGTTGAGACTCAAGTTCATGCACTTTTCCTAATATAGCCCATTCACCATCATGACCACATAAGACTGCTTTCTTGAATTCTGGAAGCCATTCTATATGAAGTCCCTTTTCCAATGACATCAGAACAAAAGTGGGTAAAAGGGAGGAGCCCTTCAGAACTTTATATGCAAGAGAAAAGTGAAGGTAGAGAGATAGTAGCCAGCTCATTAAGAGAACGTGGAGAAGGAAGACAGTGGGGGTAGAAGAGGTGGAATTCAAAAGTTTTTATAACACCTTTTCTGTACCAGACTCTCTGCCAAACACTGGAACTTTAGGTTAGGTCCAGATCAGGTGAGAATTCTATTAGAGTGTTTGCATTAGAAGGATTCCAACAATCACCCCTTATTTTGCTTGCCGCTGGGATTAGTCACTGTTCAACCTCATCTAAGGCCTTCCAATGATGCAAAGCTCTTTTCCTTACCAGACAGCTCATCATGTTCTTGGGCAGGTCTGATCATTAGACATGGCTTCCTTGGATTAATAGTAATTAAGTTAAAGCCACCATATTTCCCCCTTCCCCTCCCCATGTATCTAGCATTTTATAAACATTATTTCTAAGCCTTATATAGCCTTTAAAACTAAGTATGTCCTTATATCACAAACAGTAGGAGAGATTTAAGGACATGCCTAAGCCCTGGCAGCTGATAACAAAACTCAGGTCTCTTTTGCTCTTCATTACTACAAGCTGCCTGCCTACAACTTCAATCCATTGATACTTGTCCAAGAAGAAATCTAAGATGTAGATGAGTTTTGCAAGCACGTGGGTATTCTGAGTACTGAGCAGTGAGATAAGAAAGGGATGGAGAGAGGCAGTGGGCACAGACGGTGATAGCAAGTTAGTGGGCATTGTAGTGGCCCCCTGAGTATGGGATTTATCTGTAAGAAGACTATAAATCCTGAGTTATAAAAATAGCAATGTAACAAAGATTGATGACAGTTCCATACTATGCATATGAGGAGGTAAAATTTTATTTTTAATGTTTGAATAACAAGGTATTTTTGGAACTATCTAAAATGTTCTAAAGGAATTCAACACTGATGAATTGTGACAGAACAAAAAACACATGGTATTTTCTGTTGATGTTTAGAAATTGTGTCCTCATTTTTAAAGCAATATAACATTTAAAAGTATTCTTGTTTATATCATTAAGTCTAGATATCCTACTGATTTCTTTAGAAGGACATTGAAAGAATGTATGTATCTTGATATATACACTATAAAGAGCAATTTTGTATGCTATAAACTTAGAGTAGGCTCTAAATACCCATGACATACGAGAAAGTAGACTCTAACATAAAATTGGACTGTATTTTACTAATGCTTATAATTTTTTAAAAAATCTATTGTGTTTTGTCCTCTGAAGGACCAAGGTTTAAATCTTTGCTTTGTCACTGATTCCTGTGTGGCCTAGAATGAATATTTTAATCTCTTCAAGCCTTAGTTTCCTTATTTGTGAGCTCATTTTAAAATCTACTCTATTGTGTTGCTATGATGCATATGGCCTGACATCAGAAACAGAGAAAGGGAGTCAATTTTGTATATCAAAGGAAAACATGAGTTTAAAAGTTTGGACTAGATGACTATATCTTGCTATTTGGCTTTCTGCCTTCATAATACTTTTATATCATCTATTTAGTGAGTTACAAGAAAAGGCTCTGTTCAAGCACCATTGATTATTCTTTATAAAGCAGATTGAATCCCCTGATATATTTAGAGTAATCAAGAATTCCAAGTGTAATATGTTTAACGTTATACTAATGCATATTTCTTTGATGATAGACATTAAATACAATAACTAATTGAAATAAAACTTGAGTTTTCAAAGCAATTCAGTGCTAAAAAACAGCACTACAAGAAGTAATTGTGTTTCTGTCAAAGGATATCATGAATGAACAATTTGCTTTTTATGGTGGAAAACAAATATTTGTTGTACTTATGGACCATGCTAGGTCTATCTAACTGTAACGTAATCAGTGTGTCCTTGATTAATTTACACTCTAAATTATCATAAAAATACTTTAACAAGGAAAACTGGAAAACATGTGAAAACAACATACATTTCTGAGTAGAATAATTTGAGTTTACATATTCACTCTTCTTCAGAACTTACTTTAGATAGGTAAATCTTCTAAACCTTGGTTTATTTACCATTAAAGTGGAGATAATAGTAGTACCAATGCAGGGCGCTGTTGTCGTAATTAAATCATATAACACAAGGAAGTGAGCTGGCGCGCTGCATGGATTGACGTGTAAGCACTAGCGACGTATTGTCTTTCACGTGTATTTAATTGCACTGGAAAGGCTATACAAAGACAGTTGTGTTTTTTCTAACACAATTCGTTCTCTAAAAAATAAATATCATTGCCTGACTACGTTTTATAAATCTAATTAATTACAGTCTAATTTGATTAAAACCAATTTTACCTGTTTTGTATTCAAAATGTACGTATACATAGAAGAGATTGGGATACCGATCAGGCCAGGGACGAAGAGGCTTATTCCATAAGACGTTGGCTTGTCGTGTTAGATTCTTTGTGATTACATTGCCTCAGGGAACAATCATCTTGTTCCATTCTAGCAATGGTCCTTATGGTTTTTGAAACAAAACTTATTAACTGGTTAGGCTTCCTATATCTTTCCTGCAGTTCCTGTGATGCTTTTGTTTGTCTTATAAATGCAGTTAGGGCAACAATAATTTATATCTCTCCCATTGCCCAAGTTAAAAAGTTGGAAACTATCCTCAACTCTTCTATTTCTCTTACCACCAAGTCTACTCAGGTATATACTTTCACTGATTTGCTTCCCTTAATATTTTGAATCCTTCTTCCCTCTCATTTATCTATGTTGTTACTGACCCAGTTTAGACCCTCACCTTCTCTTACCTGAACTGGATTTACCTCTTGACTGAGCCCTGCCTCGGTTCTCATCTGTCTTCTTCATGCTGTAACCAGGTGGAATTTCCTAAAATAGAAATCTGGATCTCTCTGACTGAAAGCCTCCACATGGGCTGTAGGAAAAACAACCACCACCACCCTGAAGTTCTTCGTAATGAGCTCCAGGTCTTTATAGCCTGGTGCCTGCCTCTCCATCTTAGAAGTTAAGAACACAGACTATAAAGTTAACGGACTTGCTCATAAGTCCTAGCTCTGTTATATATTTAGGCAAGTTACTTAATCTCTTTACCCTCACTTTCCTTATGTGTAAAATTAAGATAATAATAGTACCTACTTCGCTTGGTTGTTTTAAGGACTAAATGGAATAATATTTACTTACCTGTGTTACACATGCTAAGATGTCTTGCATTTAGGGTCCATAATATCATTTCTCATTTCTTCTTCCACATGTATCCTACACCCCTGACATAACAAAGTGACTTCTGTTCACTCAACAAGTGACATTCTCTCTTGTTTTTGTTTTCATTACTTTCTGTTCATTGTTTCCTCTGCTTCGTCACTACCTACTCTGTCCCCTTCCTTCTCAACACCTTTGTCTGTCAGGTATACGCTGCTCACCTTTCAGACTTAGTTCAGGAGGCATTTCAGACCCTCTGAGCTCTCCATTTTCAAAGTTAGAAACGCCCCTTTCTGCACTGCAGTAGTAGGTCAAGGTCATAAGTGTGCCTTCTAGAGTCTCACTGCCTGGATTTACATTCTAACTCACTGCGTGAGCTTTGGCAAATTACTCAACTTCTCTATGCCTCATTTTTGTCTATAAGTTTTTGTTAATAATAGGACTTTTCTAATGATATTATGTGAATATTGAATGAGACAACATGTTTAAGTATGTGGTATAGTGAATGGTACATAGGAACGGCTTAAAATCCACGAGTCAACAACTAAAATAACAAGTAGCCCAGCCTTCGTTGTTCTGACAGAGCACATACTGCTTCATGCTATTAAAGTCATGCTTATTTCCATGAACATGTATCCACCAAACTGTAATTTTTTCCCAGACTTTAGCTTCATTTATATTTGTGTTCCCTGCACATGGTTTGTGAACTGGCTCAGGATAGAGCGCTGACGCGTGTTTATCACCAGAAAAATGCGTGAAGAACGCATTTGAAAACTGGTAGGAGTTTTTTTGGTTTTCTTTTCTTCTTTTTTTTTCAGCAGTATTTATGGAGCAGGCAGCCTGGTATAGGGAAAAATGTTCTATTTCAATATTTCAGTAAACAACTCCCACTAGCATGCAATCTCTTTGAGGATGATGTCAATGTCTCATTCCCTGTATCTACAAAACACCTACATATAATGCTCAATGCATGTTAATTATTGAATAAATAATTTCTGTTTTGATCTTCCTTATTACACTGTGAGTAAATGATAAGCAGAGATGTGTTCCTCCTGTCCAGTAGTACCATTCACATAGTAAGTGTGAAGTAAATTTTAAACACTTTGTTATGATTATAGCCCAAATTACAAAGACTATATTAAAAAATACTGTCACAAACCATTCCATGCAAAATGTTGAGATCTCATACCATGCTCTCTGACAAAACTATTACAATTTTTGATACTACCAGTTATTTTGATTTTATTTCTTCTGTTATTCTCTCTGTAATTTAAAAAAAAGTGCATGCTACCTTTAACTTGGGGGGGCATATGTTAAATAAATACTCTAAATATGATGTTCTCAAAGTGGAGAGTTTAGAGTACTCTGATTCAGAGTTTGCAATCACATAGCCCACATAGAACAGTCTAAGTAGAACAGAGTGATTTGAAGCTAAAAAGCCTAAGGTTCAAATCTTACCTTTGCTAGTGGTACAGTCTTGAATGGGTCACTTAACCTCTGTGAATTCAGTTTCCTCCTCTGAGAAATGGCTCTGATAATGCCGACTTTGCAGGACCGTGGTGAGAGCTAGGAACACAACAGACAGTCAGCAAAGGTGGCCATTTTGACTTTAAACGAACAAAACAAGAGCAACCATCGTACTTAAGCCTAATTTATTTTATCTCAGTAGAAGCCCTTGTCCAGCAGTTAGAAATTCATTCGTGTGCATAATGGCACCGGTGTACTAGAAGGTCCCCCACAGCCCAAGAGCAATAGGGTGAATAATTTAACCAGTTCATGGATATTAACAGTTGAAAAATTAAATACAAGGGATGATTTGGAACCTACAAAATGTTCTGGGAAACCACTCCTAACTTAACAATAGCTAGATCCATCAGCACTCCTGGGATTTCATTTATATTACCCCCACTGTGTATTAGAAACTCATATTTGGACATAATTGATTCTGAATTGATATCTGATGTTTCTGTCTAAAAATCAAAATAGCACAGGATCTAACAGAGGATAAAAATCAAGTGACAGGCCCAGCGATATTCACCCTTTTTTCCCCTGTTATTTAAGGGTTTTTGGAAGGAGGATTTTTTACAATTATGGCTTATTTTCTGATAAAATGGGTCAGTAAAATTGTTTATTGAATTCATGTCATAGATCTACAGAGGGAAGAAATGAAACTATTGTTTTCACTCTATCAGTATGCCTTAGTTTCTCAATCATAAAAAAGATTAAACAATTAATTTATACCTGCTTCCAAACTATGTGAATATTACATGAATTCAATGAGACTGATAATGTTGAAATGCTTAAGAAATAGAAATATTGTAGGTCTGCAGTAGTGCAGTTTTCCTCTAAGTAACAGCTACGAAGCTTAATTCTCAAATCTCTACGACTATAGAACTGATTCATTCGAGTGCTGACATGAATGTTTTATGTGGGATATGTGATGTTGACCTTCCAGGGCATTTCGTGTTCTCCATTATAGCATAACCGTGGCTGTTCTGGAGAGAATAATTTTCTCGAAGAGAACACACCTATCAATGGCTAAGGTGCCCTCGGTCTGGAAAACCAGATCAAGTTTCCTTCCGTTCGGCTGTTTGGCCCCTTCTTTGTGATAGGCACTGTAACAGTTCTTAACGGTGTGATGCAGAGATGAGTAAGAGATGCTCTTAGTAGTCCTGTGGTCTGTTGGAAACAATAACCTTTACAAAAGGTTATCTCATATGGTATCTCAAGTACATCAATCATGGGGTCAGGAACAAAAGGGCCGTGTGAGCAGAGGAGAGAGTTGACTTGAATTTCTAGTTTTGGAAAGTCATGGTCGGAAAGTCCCAAACATAATCTGAGGAAGCAGTCACAGTTTTCCAGACAAGTAGTCATGAAGGTCATTTCAGGTGGACGGGGTAGCAGGTTAGAAGCAGAGTTCCGGCCCTGTGTGGACTCACTGGGGAATAATACAAAGATCCACAAGGCAGGAATGCAGTGCTCATAAGAAGGAGTGGAAGGGAAGGAACAGGGATTGGTGGGTGAGGGCCAGGTCCTGTAAGGCGTGAGAACACTTGGCATTATCCTGTAGGCAGTAGAGCCATCAGAGTTCTTTTACCACGAGAGTGCCTAAACTTGTTTCTAGAAAGAATTTTAACAATTTTTTTTCTTTAACATGTGGAACATGAATGTGCTACTTTGGAGACACTGGTGGCAGGAAGATCAACTATGAGATTATGGTAAAAATGTGGCCGGGAAAATAATAGTTCAGAGTAAATTTCAGGTGGTAGAACTCCCTCACGTGCCTGAGTGTGGCCATAATGGCCCCCATGCAGCCTTCGTGCCACCGTGTTACGTGACAACCCTTCGGGGGGTCCTGACAAGCGGAGTCAGCGCAGAGTAATGCCAGCTGTGGGCATGGCTATCCCTAAATAACAAACACAGGAACAACCAAGGAAAACAGTCCTTGTGCTAAAAGGGGAAATTTTATCTCAGATTGTAAGTCTGCAAGCACGTATATTATAAGTTCATCTTACTTTCCACATCAATTATTGAGGATAGTAACATCACCTAACAAAGTGCTTTGAGGATTAAATGAATACCTATCAGATATTCTTAAAATTTTTGACTCATGGACCTTTTGAGAAACTGAGGGAAGCTGTGACCATTTCCCCAGAAAATAGAGACAATTGGGCTTAGGAGCATAGGGCCTGGGTCAGACACATCCCGGTTAATTTCCAAGGTTAGGTGCTGATTAAGTGTGTGGAAATGTATACAACTTCTTTAAGTTTCAGTTTCCTCATTTAGTTTCAGTGAAAATTAAATGAGATGATAAATGTCAACTGCTTAGCGTAGTACATGTCAAATAGTAAGTCTCCGATAAATGTTAACTCATTATTATTATTACCATATACCATATCACAGAATTTTGCATAGAATTTCAGGTGATCTCAGATGCTGTATTTAATGTAATGACCAGTGAAGCCTGCTAAGACCCTCAATCAATGTGAAGGCTTCTTGCTTGGTGTTCTGTTCTTCAGTGGTTCTTCATAAATGTTTCATTTGAATTTAAATTTCCCATAATAAATCTTTCATTTATGTTTAATTTTTTTGTTTATTTAACCATGCAATTGAGTTGGGAAAAAAAGCAAATTGATTTCAAATGAATATGCTCACAGCCAGATTTTTTTTTCACTCTAAATGAAATCTAAAGGAATATACCTAGTATAAACCGGGAAAAAATATCAGAGCGGAGACTGAATTGAAGCTCTGTAATTATAGTCAACAAAGTAACTTGTTTTGCTCCTAGGAGGGCTATAATGAACAGGCACATATTGTCAGAATTTCCAAAATAATTTATTTAATGACAAATTAAGACTAATTATGGAGATAGTTGTAATTTTACAGCTGGAAAGGAAATATGTGTAGCCTTACACACTGAAGTTACAACTTGTTTAAAAGAGCATGATGTAGAAAGGGAAAGAAGTTGGTTCTTCTTAAATACTTGAGTCTGGAGCCTCGAGAATTTTAAGTGGGCTCACATCATTAATTCATGTGTGCACACCCACACACACTGCGAGCTGAACGTAATGCTGATCCCGGAGGCTAACAGGAAGGTTTGTGATCTGTGGTGGAGATGAACTTGCAAGTACCAATAGAAGTCTATAAAAAGTACTGCATGTGGGGGGAATGGCATGTTTAGGGAATATAAGGAATTTGCCTCACTAATGTCATGGCTGCTGGGGGAGGAGGAAGTAATGAAAAATAGTCTAGAAAGGGAGTCAGGATTGACGTATTGGATGATTTTGTATGCCATACTAAATTGATTGGATTTCCAAATAAAACACCTCCTTCAATTAGTGATGACATTTAATAATAACTACCCAAATTTTCCAAACTTCCTACATGATATACATGATTGTGTGTATGACAAACATTGTATATTTATTTATGTAGAAGCTTCTGTGTTTGGTGCATACATGTACATGTTTGGAACCTATCAGAAGTATCATTGTTATAAAATATCTGTATACCTATAATTCTTATGTTACCGATTACCAGTATTGTTAATTGCATCTATTCAAAGTAGAAGGGAAAGATAAACTGAATGAATAAAAACAGAATAAGCTATTACTGAATTTCCAAATTATTTTCTGTAAGAAATAAGATTATGTTTTTGACAAATAGTGATAGCCAAAGGCCTACATCAATGACTAATTAACAATGATTTGTAACTATTGGACCATGTGAATAAGTACACATTAAGTGCTTTAATATAGTTTGCTTTCATTTGTTTAACACATTTTCATAGGTAGTTCATGTTCATACTTGCACAGGTAGTTCAAGGTAGAATTTTAGCCAGTAAAAATGTTTGCCTCTTGCCTGGGATTTTGCCAGCTGTGCACCCTTTTAAGTGCTTTGTGAGCACAAAGAAGATGCAAACGTGATTTGGGCACAGATCACATCAGGAAGCTGGCAGCCTGGTAGGGAGAAGTGCTTGTGTTAAAAACTGAGGCAGTGAGTGGTATTATAAAAGTGCAAGACTTCAAAATTGGGAGGAATTACTTCCAACTGGAGAATATCACGGAGGGCTTAAAAAGGGAAGTGGACCCAATAGGAAGCATGGGCTTTACACACTTGGAAAGGTGTTGAAGGTGACAGGGCAGAACATTTTTTAAAAGGAGCAGGGCTTTGGAAAACTTCCTGGGGACTGTTAATACCATTTTATTATTACATAGGTGAAAGCTACTTATGTTCTGAGAATTATAGGAGTTTTCATATGAAGGCAAGGTGTCATATACACCCCAGTTACAATGGCATCTGCTGGTTTCATTTACTCTCATTGTCGATGAGTAGAGTGGCTAAATCCGTGCGCCTTGGAATAAGACAAGCCTGGGCTGGAATCACCAGCTCTGCTTCTTCATTAGGTACGTGATCGGGAATAATCGTTAATACCTCTGAAACAAGGTTTCCTTTAAGTGAAAATAGTAGGAATGATAACACCCAACTCGCGTAACTGTTATAATTATTAAATGACATAATGAATATAAAGTACCTTTTACCACTCTCTGTAACTGACACATAATAATTCTTCAACAAACAGCTGTCTTTAAATGGTTCTTAGAAAGAAACCGACTTTTTAATCTCTTTGCCATGCTCTACATTGTTTTCGATGAGAGAAGGGGCAGGACGGTGGCCATAGTGAGTTTCCTTGATAATTGATAAAAGGGAGAGTAGAAGAAGGACTAGAAGCACTTCAAAGCCCTCTCTCTTTGTTTCTCCTCATTCTGGTTAATACATTTGCATTTTAACATACTCCCAATCCACACAATACGTTTTCTGAAAGTTCTTTACATGGTTGTGTTCAAACTTTGGAATTATGTATCTCTTGTTACCCCCCTGACTTAATTATGTAGAGAGGGAGGTGCCCATGCACACTTCCTTAGCTACTCATGTCTGCTACCTTCCACCGGACTAGGTATAATCACGTTAGTACCAAAACTTTGCTCTTATGGCTTGAATGATGAGAAAACCGATGTATGATGACTCATTCTAAGAGAGTTGTCAAACCTCTTTTCACTTCCATAGTATAAGGATGGAAGTTGGGGAAAATAGAATTAATTACAAGAAAGGCAATGTCAAGGATGCTCATACTGAAGCACTTAACTAAATGCACAGTTGCCTGGGGACCTTTTCCTTCTTATGCTTATATTTAACTCCTGTTAAGTGAGTCATGTCCTCATTATCCTTGACTCAGTAGCTGCTAGAGTTAAATATTCTATTGAAGAGGAGGGGTGATTCTACAGTATGTCTCGTATGCTATTTATTTCTTTTTGAAACATCGTTTCTCAATGGACACATTCGCTAATGAATTCATAGGATCTGAAATAGAGTCTTGCCTTATTACCTCCATTCTGGATGTTGGTCCTACCTCAGGAGCATGGATAGTAACACAACATCTTAGACATTCTTTCTCTAGAAATACTAGTAAAAGTCATCAAATGATAATTTTATACTTACTGGGGACTTGCATATTTTATTATGTTGAAGCCATGTGTAAGCACTTTCTCATTTCACATCTATATCCATATACTCTACCCAAGTCCTTATAAAAGTTCTGAAAGTTGAAAAATCTAGCTGAAAGAACTACCTTTTCTTGAGTAACTGCTACATCCTAGCCACTGCACTAGCATTTTACATACCTAATCTCTAATCTGCTTCACAGCGTAGTGAGGAAGGTTTTATCCCACATTCTACAGATTAAAGAGTTCAAATCCAGATTCATTTGGTTTCTGTGTAACTAAGTACATGTAGAAACTGTTCAGAAATAAAATACTGTCACTTTTGCTTTGGAGGCTCTCATGGTCCATGAAGGAGAGGTGGGGGTCAGAG
Source organism: Micronycteris hirsuta (assembly GCA_004026765.1). NCBI lineage: Eukaryota > Metazoa > Chordata > Mammalia > Chiroptera > Phyllostomidae > Micronycteris > Micronycteris hirsuta. The sequence goes on along the minus strand of PVJI01012236.1, from coordinate 33,175 downwards.
TGGTTCCTAAAACTGTACAATGAGGACAGTGGGTGGAGATGTGGGGGCACAGAAGAGGTGGTCAGGGTCCCACCTAAGCTGATCTGTGTGGAGGACTTTTCTTCAGGGAAATGGAATAAGAGGGACATTTTAAGTGGAGAGAATAGGCCTTCTATTATTAAATGAAGGAAAACCTACTGCAAATAAGAACTTATATTTGCACTAATTTTGTTCACTAAATTATATATAGCTGCACATCCAAAAAGCCTGGATGTATGTGGCCCTTGGAGGGATGATCTGATGCTATTAGTATTGGTTATCACATGGCTGAGAAATGTTTCTGCTAAATCTCTTGGAATCTGAGTGAGTGTCAGAGCATGGACTCACCACAGAACTGGTACTTCATTGCGCGGTCTTGAGGATTTGGGACCATTGTCTAGAGGAAATTTTTATTTATGATTCTCTAGATGAATTCTTTTTAAGGATTAGTTGTAGAATTAGAAAAAATATATAATGATTGTATAAAATGGAAATATGGGCTTCTATCTCATAGTTTGTATGGGTTGCAATTAAGTTGTTAAAAAAATTCAGGCTATTAAAACAGACATAACTTTAGAGATACTCATGAAGCCCCATGCTAATGAGAGACCCTCCTGCAGAGATCGTCATTCAGAGGAAGCGGTGTCTGGCTGCAGGCCCAGGAGAAACGAGGAGTTTCCATCTTCACTTTAAGAAAATGAAGATTTAACAGAATTATTTCAACTGGTGTCATGAGCTGAATTGCGTCTCTCCCACCAAAACATTCACGTATAGAAGAAGCCCTTGCCCCTCATAACTTAGACTCTGATTGTATTTGGAGACAGGACCTTTAAGAGTTAACTGAGGTTAAATGAAGTCATCAGCCTGGGGTCCTAATCGAATATGACTGGCGTCCTTATAAGAAGAGGAAGAGATAACAGAGATGCGCTTGCACAAAGGGATGAACACGTGAAGAGGCAGCAAGAGGGCAGCCATCTGCAAGCCTAAAACAGAAGCATCAGGAAAAACAAACCCTCCTGGCACTGTGATCTTGGACTTTTTTTTGTTGGTCTCCAGAATTATGAGAGTATAGATGTCTATTGTCCAAGACACCCAATCTGCAACACTTGGTCATGGGCAACCCTTGCAAACTGACATTGGTAAACTTTCAGACTAACGAAAGAAGAGCACCAACCTTGTTTTTTGATTCTATATTAAATTTTAAGTGTATATTATATATTTTGACACTTCTCTACAGTACTTATTTAGCATTTGCTGCTTTAGTGGAGTGCTTCTCTCCTCTTAGGCAAGAACTGGGTTTTAAGCGTGGGCTGGGAACCAAACGGTCCCGGTTCGATTCCCAGTCAGGGCACATGCCTGGGTTGCAGGCCAGGTCCCTAGTGAGGGCCATGTGAGAGGCAACCACACATTGCTGTTTCTGTCCCTCTCTGTCTCCCTCCCTTCCCCTCTCTCTAAAAATAAAAATAAAATCTTAAAAAAAAAAAAAAGAACTGGGTTTTATTTGTCTTTACCAATGCCTAGAAAAATACCTGGAATGTAACTGGGGCTCAGTGTCTATGTAAATAAATGAATGAAGGAAATGAAATTTTTTCATGAATGTGTATTTTTCTCATAATTGAACCATGAGCCTTTGATGCCAAGCCTTTAAAGAGTTTATTTTTTTTACCAGAAAATATCTTTCTTTTTTTAAGTATATTTTATTGATTATGCTATTACAGTGGCCCCATTCTTTTTTCTCCCCTTTATCCCCCTCCACCTGGTACCCCCATTTCCTCCAGCATTCCCCGCTTAGCTCATGTCCGTGGGTCATACATAAAATGTCTTTCTTTAAGATATACCTTTTCCCCTTAATTTTAATGTAGTGAATTGTTTTATGTCTATTTTGGCTCTGAAAGTTGTGGGCAGTTGTGAGACTTACCGTTTCTATATGGTAAAGTTCAAAGAACTTTTGACACCTATTTCCTGCAATGTCAGGAGGACTTTACCTCAGGTTTTTCCTCGTGCTTATGATGCTTAGGGGTTTTCCCAACACAAATCACCTCTATACTTTATAATATTTCTTGTTCTCCTGCTGTTTGCTATTGCTCTATTAGGCAGTGAGAACGAGCCAGATGTCTAATGGATGTCTCTATTTAGCAGAGTCATCTGAGGACAGGGGACCATGTTTTAGTCTTCTCTGTTGCCACCCTGCTCTCCCACACATGCCCGGTGCATCTGTGAGTATGGTGGTAAATTGCACAGCTTCTGTGCAATATGGTCACATCCACCTGGTGTAGTCCTTGTTAGTGCCTGAAACCCTTCCATCCTCAGTTTTCGGTTCACGGAGCAAAACTGGAGCAAAGACTATTACCCTGATTATATATTTGCCTCACTCAATAACTAGCATCATTTTTTTCCTTTCTTTCTTTCAACTTTTTTCCCTCTCTTTTTTTTTGCATCTAATATGTATATGTATGAGTTATGGAAGATTAATAATAATTATAGTCTGATCCTCAAGAGATTTACTGAAAACGACACCTGATATGTAGAAAACAAAATGATATTAGTCATTAAAAAATGTTGCAGGAGGGCAGAGTGACCTGGTACATTTTGAATGCCTGGAGACTATAGCGTGAATGAATAATGAGAACGAACTAGAGTTCATTTAAAAAGGCAAGGAGATTTGAAGAAGTTCATAGCAAAAGCGGAGAAAAACGGGGAGGGATTTTAGAACAGTAAATGATACCAGTTGAGGTACTCATGTAGGAATTAGAAAATTTTACACAGGAAGTATATTGAAAGTTGACTGACGGAGATTTATTCTGTCAATAATATAAAGACCTGAGTTTGGAGAAATAATAGCTGTCATTTACTGGACACTGTGCACTGGGGACTTACTCATGTTCTCAGTTAATTCCCACAGCAATCCTGTAAGATGAGTTAAATCATTATAGTTAACTGACAAGGAGACTGGAGACTCTGTCTCAGGCTAGCTTACTTATTCCAGCAAAAGCTGTTAGCTTTGGATCAGGTATGTCTGGCTTTCATTTCCATTTTCACAGTGTTTTGTAGAAGGCAGAGAAAAATGAAATAGGATGTGCATCAGGGTCCAACAAGGAAAATAAGAACTCATTCTAAGTCTTTGAAATAGAAGGAATATATTAAAATGAATGGAAACACTGAGAAACAAACAGGCGATGGCATGATGACCTAGGACCAGTAGGAAGACCCTTAGCTGCTGGTTCAGAGGGAAAGGCCCTGGGAGGGGGTTAGTCCCGGGGGCCTGCCTGTTCAGCTGAGCTGGAGCCAGGAACTGCCACTCTGCTGGAGATGTCAGGGGAGACACAGACACAGGGGACAAAGGCCTTGGTTTGCTTCTTCTTCCTGCTCCCTGGTCCCTTCCTTGGATGCAAAAAAAAAAAAAAAAATAAGGGGTGTGGTTTTTATTATGGGTGGTAGGGATTCACTACCAATTCCTAGAATTCTTATAAATTAAAGTTATTCTGGCTCTCATATTTTAGACTGTCTAGCATAGGAAAAAATCTCGGGGCTATTTTTTTTTATTAGATCCAGAGTTTGGTTATGGGGTGAGATAAAATATCGTTCAATTTCATACTAACTTAATTTTTCAGTGGTTTAATACCAGGTACCTTAAAGGACTGATAAGAGCCGTGAGCTGTCATTAAATGGAGTAGCATTTTAGGACTAGACTACTTCAGAAAGTCCTAGGATATGGGAAACAGAGACGACTCCAGGTATTTAGACTATCTGTATGATTTATTTGCAATCTGCAGTCAGAGAGCATGGTAGAAAGTTTGCTTACTGCATGCCACAAACTGATTTTAACAAGGGAGCTAAGTATGCAAAAATGATTCAAAAAGAATCATGCTGTGTTTTAGATGAAGGCATTTACCTCAGGAGACATGGGGTTGACAGCCTCTTCTGGAGAAATGCACTCGCGGGCAGCATTTTACACTTGACCTTAGGCAAGCAAGCAGAGCTGGAGTCAGGCTGACTGAGCGCTTGCCCATAGGCTTCTGGCTGGAGCCAAACTTCCTGTTCGCAGAAATGACTGACAGACCCACTAGGCACTGCTCTTAAAGGAAGATCTGTGTTCAGTGCTTCAGAGCTTGTAAATGAGTGAAAAGGCTCCCTGAGGCATTGCAATTGCTGCTGGCCCAAAGAACACAGAAAATATAGATTGAAAGATGACTTCAAAATGTGTTTTCCCTTTCAGAAATCCTGCCATGGTTATGATGTTCTCTTTCAATGTGGCTTTCACATATTCAGAATCTCTTCATGCCGCTAGATAAAACTATAGCTCAACAATTGCAGGAGAGAGCTTTAGGGGAAAAAGGGTGATCAGTGTACAGGAGGAGCAGAGGAAATGGATTACCTGTTGGATCTGGGAGATGGGGGCGTGCCTGTTCAGCTTGCCCTCTTTCTGGGAAGCTACTTGGGTGGCAATGGAACTTTTTGGCCTAATTATCCAGGGATCATCCTTAGGTTCTATGTAGAGGGATCACAGTAGTTCACTATTAGTGCTTCCAGAAAGGATAGGCTTTCATTCATGAAAGATTTGTTGAGCATCCCCTATGTTCCAGGAACTTGGCTAGATTCTGATAACACAAATATGAAATGGCCAAGTGCTACTTTCTAGCAATAAAATATTCGAGTTCTCAAAACCGAGGAAGGTAGTATGATGGATAAGGATTCAGAAGCCCAGAGATCCAGCCCTGGCTCTAATGCAAATCACTGTGTGACCTTGAACAAGTCACTTTCCCTCCCTGGGTCTCAGTTTCCAGATATCTCAAATGGGATAACTATGGATATTTGTAATTCCCTCAAAGAGTTGTAGAGGAATCAAGAGATAATGGCTAGGTGAGAATCATAAAGAAATAAAACACCGAACTGATATCAGCAGTCATAGCCACCTTAGCAACATAAAGATCTTATATAAAATTTTCTTAAAAATCTTATTTTCAGAAACATCCTCAATGAAATTCTCTTCATTGAGTGGGAAGGAAGAAAATGAAATAGGACTTATTAGGTTACGGTAATAACTTATATTTAACAAAAATGATTGTAGGTCAGGCCTCATACACGATCACTTATTTATGCGGTGTTGTGGAAATCTTACAGCAGTCCTGCGATGTGGGGATTATCACCTCCTTCTGACAGAAGGCAAGAATGTCTCAGAGAGATTATGGAGCTTGTCACGTGACTTGAAAATGACGGCGCTGGGAACTGAAACCAGGTCTGACTCGCATGACCAGGTTACCTTCTCAATGCCCCCTACAGGCCAGGCCCTAGAGAAGCAGCTGTGCAGAGCTGGTGCTGTGTGCTTCTGACAGGGGCAGCCTGTCAGCAAACATGTTCCGGACATACTGTGTGAAGTCCTAGACACCCATTGTGTTGGTGACAAGTGGAGGAGCTTAAAGACTAGATTTTGGGACAGTGACTAAGAACAAAGAAAGTAGTATCAGGGAAGCCAAGGCACTGGCACCAGAAACAACGGTGTGAGTGGAGCGCATTGGATGTGGGTGAGCACTCAGGCTGAGACCGAGAATGAGATTAACACTCAAGTCAAGACCAAAAAGAGTATGCATGCTCAACGCGACTGGGGAGTTATCTCCCACTCCTCAGCTTGTCGTTTCCTATCTCCTGATGCTTCTTTTCAGTCCTTGACATTGTAGCCAAAGTAATTACTGCTCCTGAGAGAATAAAAACACATTGCACCTATCCTGTGTCTGATGTCTCATTATATATCTGAGATGCAATAAAATCATAGTTCCCTGAACATTTTTTATTCATGAGGCCATTTCAACATGGAATAAATTGCTTAGAGAACTGAAACATTGTATTCATCCAGGCTACATCAGATGCTTTCTATTTGAAATGTGGAAATTTGAGATGCTTTGTTCCTGATTTTGTATACGTGTTTACGGAAACCTGCCTCTAAAAATAAGTCAATATTTATAGCTGGGATATTTTGTCCTGTGGAAAAACAGTCAGGAGCTTAGTTGTGCAGATCAAGGACCCTCTCCTTTTCTTTTGGGTTCAGCAATAAGATGTGTAGAGCTTGATTTCACAATGCAATTGTTTCTCAAACCCCTTCCTCCCTTCTCAAAATCCTGTCTCATTGGCATAATTGATGCTCTCTTCCCAGTGCACCTGCAGATAATGGCATGGTGCTGTGACTTCAGCTCATTTCCTACCAGCTGCACATGCTCATTTGAGAGTCCTCAAATCCTCCAGTGGTTGGATGGTTTAGAGGCTGATACACTTTGTGCAGGAAGCTCTTACTTAATCCCTGTTCCTTGACTGCTCACATGGGAAGGGCAGTTATTCTTACAATGTATAATACTTGGCTTTTAAATTCTTGAGTTGAAGTCAAATGTTTGGCCTGTGATTCCTAAACTTTTCCACCAGTGCATACAGGGACATGCAGGCAACTTTGGCTTAATATGGCAGGGGAGCTCTGAGTCTCTGCAGAAGTCTCGTTGTCGCTGAAGAGTAAGTCTGGGATAATGGGGCAGTCCTAAGAAAGCCAAAAACCTAAAATCCAGTTGAATTCTCCTAGTTGGTCATGGCATTGAAGTACATTTTAAATTTGATTCCTTTACATATTTCTTTCCATTTCTGTCTGCTCACTCAGAATACCCTGTGGACTCCTTTTTGCTTCCTTTGCTCACAGAGCACTTTCTTCTGTCAGAAATTTTCTCCTCTCCTTTCCTCCCAGAATTTTCACTCATTCTTCAGAGAACCCACTGTGAATCCCCCAAACTAAGCTGATCTGCAGCAACCATTTATCTGTGTAATGTGATAAAGAGAAAACAGAGATTCGGAAAGTTGGCACTGTTTCTTTAAAACCAATCCAGTGGCAGATCTGGTATTAGAATTTACATTCATAAGTTTCCAAAGTCCATACCTCTCTGCAACTCTAACCTAGTGGAAGGAAGACCTGAGGTCAGAGCGAGAGAGCAGCTGGCAGTTTGCAGCGTCCCTGAGTCTGGAGGAAGGGCTCCCTAGAGTCCTCTGATTCTCATTGTCAGGTTGGTCCCAAGACTGAGTTGGAGCTGAGGCTGCAGAGCCTGGTCCCAAGGTCCCAGCCATGCAAATTAAGGGATTTGTGGGAAAGAGAAGTTAGCATAGTCGTCCAACGGCAGAACTTTCACAGGGCTTCTCACAGAGTCGTCAGCCCCCAGGTCTAGTCAGCAACCACATCTAAATAAAGGCTAATACTGACCACCACCACTGGAGGAAGCCATAGGGCAGCACGGAGCTCCACCCACCTATCCTGGGCCTTTCTATGCCCCTTCCACTGGCAGCTACCTCACAGAGCCCCTGTTAAGAAAGGATTAACACATTCCTTATAATGCATTTTGTGTGACAGTGCTTAAATTTTCCATCATACCTTTATTTGGCCCATACAACAGCTCTCTGAAGTCAGCAGACCAGGTAGTGCTATCCTTATTGTTCTTGCAGCTGTCAAACAGAGTAATTTACTCAGTGACATGTCGCCAGCAAGTGACTACCCTGGGACTGAAACACCAGTCTGCTGATTTACGCTTTGGTACATCCTTCCCTGCATCAAACCGTCTTAAAAGCAGCATGGCAATGACCTTTTTCTGTCTGCCTGCTAGGAGGGGGACAATATCTCAGCAGCATGGAGGGACCAGCCTTCCCTGCACAGGTAACCCTTACAGAGATCACGCCAACAAAATCATGGTCTGGCCCTGCTTTGGAGTCGGACTGCCTGGTTTTAAACCTCAGCTTCTCTGTTTGCTGGTGGGGCAATTTGGGGGCTTGCTTCTCAACTTCTCTGGGTCTCAGTTTCATATCAGTAACATAAGGGGAGTAGTGATAATGCTACCACACAGGACGGCCGTGAGCATGACGTGAGTTCACTCCATGCTTTACATGGAATGATGCTTGCCTGACACTAAGACGTCCATCAACATTAGTTCATAGTGAGGGTTAAACAGTTTTATTAGCTCCCTCACTTTTTACACTGTCCCATTTTGAACACAGTTGAGTTAATGAGCTCACTTTACGTAGATAGTTCTTATCATGAATGGTGCTCTGTTTGGACTATGGATTTTATGGTGTTCCCTCAGTATGCCATGACATATAAAGAATTTCTGACATCTTCAAATTTCTGTATTGTAACGGGATGATAGAAGACTATACTACTTCGGGTGGGCTTTTCCCTTAATTCTCAGTTTTTAGCTTGGGTTCATTTGCTGAGCAGACATAACTGGCCTGCTCCAATCTAATGAATTACCAAGCTTTATCCTGTTCTGGAAACCAGCCCCAATTTCATCTCTGATAATCTTCAATGCCCAGCTTTTCTCTGATAATGAAATGTACTATTTCCCCAGCCCTTCCCTGTGTCAAGGAAATTGGCTCTTAGTAGGGTCATTTTATAACAGCAATAGTCCATAAAGGCTCAGCAAGTTAGGCCTAAAGCTCAGCAAGGGAAAGAAGGAGGGCTTTTTTTTTCTCACACAAGTCTCTGCTTTTTCCTGCAAGTGAGTAGCAAGAATCCTCGAGTCCGAATGCCAGCAGAGGCAGGCCTTTAACTGCCTAGACCAGCCAGGAGTCAGGGCGGCCACGTGGAGTGATTACTGACTGCAGATTCTTTGTCTCATCTGCAGAGCCTCACCTGCAGGGATCCAAGGCATTAATTGAAAACATTTAAAGGTGATAGTTGGAAGAACCAGCATCTCCTCTTTTCCATGTTTTGAAGTTTTATTCTGCCATCAAGAGACCTTGAAACCACTCATTGTGAGCATAAAACTACACGTTCAAACACTCCAACCAGGACTCCTGTGCCCTAGAGGGCACCATTGTAGAGTCTATGTTTTGAAATCACAAACCAACGGTGTGCAGGCAGCTGGAGAGATCTGGCTTAGTAGCTTTGTGGCCTTCTTTCCAAACTAACCTTTCTAAATTTCTGGTTGCCCATCTATACATTTTCTACTTCGTGGAGTTGCTAAGGAATAAAAATCAATATGGTAAATCCCCTAGCATAGAGACAGGTGCATATTCTCCGATAACCCTCATTCCCTCATATCAGGGGAAGACACGATTGCGATTCTGGGTTATTTGAAATTATCCTCAGGATTGTCAGTCACTATTTTCCAGTACAATTACTGAATATATTTTTCAAATTGACTTATATTTCAAGAAAATTGAGGTTCTGGCAACCATGTAAGTAAATTAAGTAAAAATGAACTCATTCCAATAAAGTCATATAATCTGAGATTCAGTGTGGTTTTCATAGATATTTATGGATCTTCTTGGCCACTGCATCCCAGCGTGCTGACAAGAGCTTGGCACATAGTGGATATTTGATAAATGTCTGTTGAATAAATTAATATGTGATATATAGCTATAATGATCCAAGGCACCAATTGAAAACATTTAAACAAGACAGAATGACCAGCATCTCCTTTTCTCTGTACTCAACTTGAATTCTGTCATTGAAAAACTCATAGGCTAGAGATCATGTTTATAACCACCACAAGACAATTGGCCCAGAAAGAGAACATTACATACAACCACGGTGTTAGCCCTCATTTCCTTTAACCCTCAGCACTAGCTGTTCAAGCTGTGGTGTTAGCTCCTACTTTATGGAGAGGTTCACTTCATCCAAAGTCACACAGCTAGGGAGTAAAAGAGCAGCTTTTGAATCTAATTATGCCTGGCTCCCAAACCAATGTTTATTTTACCACATCAGATTAGATAAATATTTAGGAAAGATTTTAACTGAAGAAATGCCATCAGTACTCCCCAATTGAAATGATTTCCTGGATCCCACGATCAGTTTGAGTAATAAAAGAGTGCCCCTTTGGAGGGCCCCAGAACCTTAGGAATAGGCAGATTCACCTTGGAGTTATAAGGAAGGGAGGAGGCAGGGTATTGGTTAGTCCAAAGGACAATGATTAGCCTTGAAAGATATTATTGTTATTTTTGTACTGATATTTAGTGCATTAGGAAAATTGGCATAGTCCCTTTGTGGTCTAGAGTTTTTCTACACAAAGCAGAGCTGTGACAGGGTCAAGAGGACAGATGGAATTGGTAGAAACAGCTTTGAAGATGATTCTTTGGTGGTGTTTTGCCTGGAGGAAGTCTGCTGAGGAGGAGGAAGGAAGTTGACCGTAGTTTGAACAGAGACTGTGACCATATGTTAGAACAGAGAGACCAGGGGCCACAGTGAGAGATGTAAATAACATGAAGAGAACAGAAGTGAAGAGTTGAAAATGGCTCTGGGAGCGTTTATTTAGAAAGTTGGTGGGCCTTCATCTAGAGTTGTTGGGCAACCAATTACGTCTTCGCATACGGCCACCTGTGGCTCAATAAACCAGCTCACTTGTAAGCTCCGTGAAGGCATAAAGGATGACTGTCATATTTACTTGTATAGGTCTCTAATGTCTAATATCTGTAATATCTACTGTCAAATATTTTACATGGAAAAATAACCTCAGACCCAATATTTCTATCTTGTCATAAGACCATGGGCTCTGGATCCAGACTGCCTAGGTTCAGATCCTGGCTTTATAACTAACTGTTTTTAGAACTTGGTCTCAGTTTCCTCATCTACAAAATAAGGGCCACAGTCACACTACCTCTTTGGCAAAGTGTGAAGTTTAAATAACTTTAATACATGTGCAATATTTAGAACAGGCTCTGGCATGCAGTGAACTCTCAATAGATGTTAAGTAACTTCTTTTTTTCTTTTTCTTTCATTTGCAAATTCCCTATTACTGATCACAATTCTAGGGATTCTTCCTGAGGTCACTCTTCTTCACTTAAACATCTATATTCTTTCTTGCCTTCCTGTTTTTTCCTGATGTCTTTCATTCTTGTCTGTTACCTCAGGAAAATTTGTCTATTGCTCTGTTCCATTTTGAACACGAAACAATGAGAAAGAGAAAGAAAAAAATTTAAGCATCCTTGGGAAGAATCAGCTGGAATCAGTCATCAATCTCTACAATCTGAAAATTCCCATGTTGACATTAGATTTTCCATATCTTCACCGGACTCTGCAGACACCTCTCATAACATTTTCTTCCCTGCAGCATCAGCACTGGCAACAAAATATGATTCCTTACTCAGCTATATAGTGCTTTTTATTCTACTTTACTTAATTAGTCTTATTGAAGTCAAGGCTGTGGCTTTGGGGTATCATTTTCATTGTGAATGTGTGGTGTTTAAACTCTGCTTGAGGTGAGTATGTTGCTGTGGGCTAGTTTGTAAACCTAATGGCTATTTGCAACATCATTTCTGTGAAATGTGTAATCTTCATCCTGAACAACTGGTTCAAGGAGGAATTTTCTCACACGTAGGTATATACTTTACATAATAGCCACGCATACTCTTGTTTAACTCTCAAAACTTATGGAATACATATTGTTATTTGCATATTACAAATAAAAACATGAGCTTTAGAAATTGAAATAACTTACCTAAGGCACATCGCTAGCAGGACAGGACAAGGAACTACAGCTCGTTTCCGTTGTAGTCCAAAAAGCATCCCACTGTACGCACATCCCCGCCACACGCGCACTCTATGAAATCAGGGTATAAATGTGTATGTACAAAGAAAAGCCTGCTCACTGCTGAGTGATAATTATGGTGATGATAGAAGTTATAAAGTTTTAAAGGATTAGTATGTGCCAGACACCATCTTAAGTGTATGATCTCAGTTAAGCCTGATAACAGTCATTGGAGATTGTTCTCTGCCTGTCCAAATGTAGAATATAAATTAAACTCCTAGAAGCGAAGAATTTGTCAAAGGTTACACCACCCGTCAGCAGCAGGAATGGAATTCCAATTCAGATCACTTTGACTCCAAATCCCACACATTTTAATCACCTTTGCATATTGCTTCATTAATGGCTGGATAAGATGCTCACCTTCTCTGCCCACATGCCAGCGTAGTCATGGGTACATTAGACTAAAAGCAGGTGGGGGCTGCTGCACCCCAAGAGCAAGGTCAGAGCCAAACAGAAAGATTGTGTGTGTGTCATTAGATTACATATGATTCACAAACCCTTGGGAACAGATGGCATTGTCCAGGGTCTGAGAGGAAGGAATAGAAAGACAGCGATGCAGGCCTGGGATGACTCTCACCATCTGGATGCGGATGGCGAAGTGGTTGGATGAGAACTTGCTTTTCTAGGGAGACTTTTAATGAATCCTCAGGGAGACACTTTGCTACAAGTAAGCTTTTACAACTCATTAATTGCCTTGAAACTTAATGGCATTGGGCAGAGTTGGAGTTCCTTTTTCGTTTTGTGAAGAATTTTGCTTTGTATGAATATTAAATTAATATTGTTCTGTATGCAATTTGCATAGGCACTCTGAGTGAGCAGACTTTTTTAATACTAGGACAGAAATGATTTATAGAAATTTGAAAGCTCTGTGTCAGATTATGGTGATTCTATTCAGGAATGTTAGTATAAGGAATGGCTCAGAGGTAGTTCTAATTTCTAGGTAATAACAGATTTTTATTTTAGTCTGGCCACTAAAGAAATAATCACTTTCTTTTCATTGCTCTTTCTTATAACTAGATATTCACTGGCTTAAAAGAAGCTTGCCAATTTAATTAATGGCTCTCAAAATCATTATAATTAGAAAGAGAGTTCCAGACTGTGAAGTTTTACATTTCTCTCATAAACAAGTCTAAGTGAAACTACTAGAATGCCCTGAAATGCACTCACTCTGGCAATGCCCTGACTGATGGAGTTCAATAAAAAAAAAAGAATTGAGTTACAACAGACTCATTTCCACACATTTATACAACCCACTTTAATGAATATCTTAACCAGAATCATTATGATTCACACCCCCTAAAATTTAGGTGTGCACCTAAATTTTTCTTCCTATCACTACCAAATTATTGGCATATTTTTCTCTAAATACACACCTGATTATGCCACTTCCCTACTGAAATCCTTTAGTGGACTTTAGTTATTCTTTCCCTAAGAGCCCCAATCCTGTTTATGACCTCCAAGGTCCTTCGTGATCTGTTCCATCCACCTCTCCATCTTTATCTACTGTCCTCACTCTCCACCCATGCTTTGGCAGAGGCCCCTTTCTGCTGCAGGCTTTTCCCACATGCTGTTCTGTTTCCCTGGAATACCCTTCCCTGCTCTTCCCACGTCCTAATGTATTCCTACCCTTCCAGTCTCAAGCCTTATATTCTATCATAATAATCTATGTTTCTTTGACCATGTATTACAATATGATTAAATAATGATTTCCTAATAAATGAATTATGTTTATGTCTGCCACCCCAACTAGGCTGTAACACAGGGTTGTGTATCATCCACATACGTATTTGTAGAATGCAGTACAGAATCAGGCACACACCAGGCACAACAAAATGTTTTATAAATTAATATATCAAAGCACTTAGAAGGGTGTCTAATACCTAATGAATGCCATTGATATTGTTGTACTTTCCCTTTATTGGTAGATATCGATGACAGGAGTGTGATACAGGGTCTTCCGTGTATACCTCACACAAGCAGTATATACATATTCATGGACACATAACCACATATTACAGTCATGCAGTTTAACTCGTGGCTGGTTTATGTCCTTACACCCAGAGGCTGAAAGGGTCAACGGGGAGTTGCAAATAAATTTTGTATTCTTGAAAGATCCCTTTCATTGCATCCAAAATGACAGACCATGTCACAACGGTCAACAGGCACAATCATGCTTGAAGCCCACTTGTGTCTTGTGCAAAATATTGCCCAGAGACATCCTGACCTCTAGTGTAATAATGAAATACAGTTTGAATGGAAGGTTTGAAGAAATGTATGAGTTTGTAGTTAGCAGGAAAGAGGATCACCAATTTAGAAAGCAGGATAAGTGGCTGTTACTAAGTAAGGCTCTATAAATATTTATTGAATGAATTATACTCTGTTCATCCAGGTGGTATTACAATCATGAGAAGTTATCCTGGAGGCAAAAAGTCTTCTCCTGAAGCCTTATGCAACTGAAGCTTTTTAACCAAGTAGACTGTGTGAGGAGCTGTTTCCAATCAGAAAGCGACCTGGGTGACGCATTTTTCCCTACTAGAGTTTGCTGGTGAATGCAGTATCACCGGGAACAAATAGTTTAGTCTTCAAGAAAAAGCATTCAGAAAGATGGAAACATGTAGAAGGGTACTTGTCACTGTCACTGTCACTGTTGTGCACAGTTCCGCTTGTAACTTCCAGTTCTCACAAAGTTTGCCGAAGAGTTAGTCCTAGAGCATGAGTGTATTGAAGCCATGTGCTGCGCCTCTTGCCACTGGGAGGCCCTTGGCGAACAGCTGGTGATTCAGGGTCTCGGCCAAGGCCAAAGGCTATTAGCTCTGAAAGTGAATGAAAGCTGTTACCTGTGTTCCCCAGAACACAGCACACCAACATTTGTATTTTTTGCTGCTTCCAGGCAGGCAGTTACTCTGGTTATGGTGAATAAATTGAGAGTTGTATAGTTTCAACATAAATTGACAGGGGTTGAATAATGGGTGAGGAAGTGCCCATAACTTATCTTTTTAAATATCTTACAGACTGCTATATTGGTTAAGAAAATGTACCTAATTCAGTAATTTTTGTAATTTTAGTTCAAATTGCTTTTCAGTTCTTCTCTCAGAAGATTTCCTATTCCTAAGTGTTGTTTTTCTAGGAGCTATAGATTTGGTATTTTTACTCTGTAGGTTTAAGATATTTTTTAAAATTTTCACCTAACCCAGATAATAATACCTCAATTTTTTGCACACTTACCATATGCTAGGCACTTATTTATAATATCTATAACCCCGTATCCACCCTCTGATATAGATCTCATTTTGATGCTAGGAAGCACAAGTTGTATTTGGCATAGCCAGTGTTCAAATCCAAGTCTGGCTCCCAAGTCTATACTCTCACCTAATCCAAACCATGCTACCTCTATAAACTGGCTGGAACTAAGTTGAACTGTTTATAGTGTAAACCCCAAATAATAATAAACAAACAATATTTACTTCTCTCTGACGTGAAAGAAGTGCAGAGGAAGGCAGCTCTGTCAGACTCTCTCCCTGCTCTACCATCCTAACCTGTGCTTTTTCTCTCCGAGATTATGTCAGGCCCCAGAAGGCTGCTGAGACTTTTGCTCTCAAACCTGCATATCAGATGGCAGGGGAGAATTAGAAGGGATGGCAAAGGTGGTGCCTCAGGTGTTTATCTCCATTTTAAGGAGCTTTTCTGGGAGTTCTGTTGATCAGTTTCGTTTACTTATCTTATGACTTATTCATGTTGATAACTCCAACACAGAATAGTTTCCGGCACAATGAAGGAAGAGACGAATGAAATTGAGTGAATAGAAGACTTAAATTTATATTGAGCCCAAGGCACACCTAACCTCAGATTTGTTGACTTTATATTTATCTTTATTTGTCTTTTAATCTACCAGATAAGCCTGGCCATTATCTCTCCCCTTTTCTCTTTTGCTCCTCTCTACCTGTCTTCTCAACACATAGAAACATCATCTAGATCTTTCCAGCTCATAGGTTAAGTTTTGGCTGACTCGGAACTCTCTTGAGAAGCTTTCTCTGTCCTGAAAACTATAATTTGACTAGACATCCCTTTGGAGCTAACATAGCATCCTCCACTCACTCCTACTACAGCACTTTCCACACTGTGCTAATGATGTTGTGATGAGCTGCTTCAGGTATGCACTTTGATTTGTTCACTATTATATAATCAACACTTGGAATCAAGTCTCGAATACAGTTAGTGTACAATAAATATTTACCAAAAGGATGAGGGATATTCAGATGAGGTTCTGGATGATGAACAAGCCTGTCCAAAGTCACAGAACGTGATGTGAACCCAAGTCCCTGCCTTTGAAGCCTATCTGCCATCAGAGGACAAAGATACAGCTACCAGAGAAAAAGAACAAAACTCACTTCACAAATGTACTTGAAACCAACTGTCTTTCCTTCTGTTCCTATAGTCACTTTTGAGTCTGTTCGTAAGACTTAGTGATTGACTCAGAGAAAATTTTCAGAAGCCAAGATTGAACCAAGGGGAGAACCCTCTATCAGTCATTGAAAAAGTGGTAATACTTGTTAGACTGTGCCTGCAAAAGAATCTGTAATTATTTCAGAATTTTCTATACAGATCACCTTTTATTTATCTTTTTTTCCTCTCTGCTGAGGATGCACGTGCAGGGGTAGTGTTCAAGACAAAAGTCCTTCTGTTTGGGAGAGACAGGAATTTTCAGCAGTGTTTATGTGACCACAGGGTCCCAGAGCAAAAGACGGTACAGCTAATCTCCTCCCCAAACCTGTCATCTTGCTTCTTCAGCCATAGGGCATTTATAAAGTTGTAAAGCCCTCAGAGACATGGCTGCTGCAGGGCTGAGAAAGGCATTGTTCCAGGTACATCCCCAAAGTGTTTAGAGAGGGTGATGGGGCCGCCTGATACAGTGTTCGGCTTCTTAACCAACACGGCGTGCCCTGTGGGGACGTGTGGCCTCCGGCCAGGAGCGGAAAACTGGGGATAATCATGGCAAGCAACTGTTATTAAAGACTTGCTGAGAGGAGGTTGTAAATTTGTAATTTTTTAATTATGATAATTAATTTAAAACATAAAAGTGATTTTTAAAACAGTTTTAAAAATAAGCATCTGTCATTAAGAAAAATCCTAAGTTCAAAGGAATTTTTAAGATAAAATGCAAGTCTTGAAATAAATGATGCTTTGGGCTATGAGTCCGCAGACTCCCTAGAAGTAGACTGATCATGCTCCTGTAATGTTAGGGTGGAAGTGATGTGATGGAAAGAGAAGCGGCTTTAGATCAGGAAGTCCTGGGTTCAAATCCTGGCTCCACCAGTATTTGTGTGACTTTAAACTCTTGGAAGTTTTCTCATCTGTGAAATAGCAATAATAGCATTGGTCTTGAAGCTGTTACTATAATTAGTAACAATGTATGTAAAGTGCATAGCAGGTGTTTTGTATTGATGTTTGGATTACTAAGCTACCTCAGGTAATAGAAGCAGAATTGGAAATTGTGAGTGAGCCTGTGGCAAAATGGCCATAACCTGAGGGTTCGGTGGTTCCTGGTGGACATGCTGGCACCCCATCAGAAGCACCCTACTCTTTGATCCCCTCCAGCCCTGGGCAGAGGCAGCATAGGATATACCACTGAACTTACGCTTTTTCCTTCTGGTTGCCTTACACCTCATAACCATAAAAATGTTTTCTTGGTTTAAATATAATAAATATTTTGGATGTCTACTTCCATTTGGATCCCAAATTACAGGGAGAGAGCTTGCCCTCTGAGAGCTAATGTGCCATGCTGAGAACATGGATGCCCTGTTAATAGGAGATACAGTAGATGACGAAGCCCAGGGAAACCAAGTCTATAAATGACAAAAAGAGGACGTTGGAATGGATCTTGACCGTGTTATTTCTCTTTCCATCTCATTCAAGCTTGTCTTAACTCCTTTGGGTAGTAAGCATGCCTCTGAGATCTGTTTCTGGTCCATGCACCCCACTCTCACCCCCATGCACCCTCACCTCCAGTCCAGAACTTGCCATGGTTCTTACCACAGGCCCTGCTTTTGCAGATGCTGGTGTCTGCGAGGAATGTTCTTGTTTCACTTTCTTTGTTAGGTCCATGATACCCCTTCTTCAAATTCTGACACAAGCTTCAAATAATTTTAGAAATGTTGCTCAGTCCTTGCAATATATGGACTAGAAACCCTTCATTCCTAAGGCCAGGGGATGGGTACTTATCATTGCACTTATCACCAATATAGTAAATATCTTTTTGCACTGGAACGTAAGTTCCTCATGGTAATCAATGCAGACTGACGGCTGCACAAGTCTCAGTAGCTTAATACAATTAGGTTTGTTTTGACCTCCCTTCACAGTCTGGGTCTGTGTGGTGGGTGGAGAGGGGTGGAGAAGGGAGAGTCTGCTCCCTTCAACATGGATTTTCAAGGCCCCCAGGTCCAGATCTTTCCTACTAAATGGCTCTGATCATCCCCAGGGACTCAGAGTCACCCACTGATTCACTGTGTCTTTCCAGCGGACAAGGGAAGACAGAGATCATAGAGGATCTCCAGGGAGGTGTTTAGGGGGCTAGGCCTAAAAAGGAGTACATCGCTTCTGACATTCCATTTGGTCAAAACTTTGTCAGGTATCCCTTATTGACTGCAAGGGAGGCTGGGAAATGTAGTCAAGCTTTGTGTTTAGTGGGGAGAGGAACAGTGTTTGGTGAATATTTGCCATATTTGCAGGCATGTTGTTTATCTCTATACCTATAGCAATTTATAGCGTAGATATAACAATTCATCAAAATAAGTTTAATAATCTAACTATGAATTAGTAAATAAGTACATATGGTGAGTAAAATATCAGAAGGGCTGGTACTGCATTAACTTTCGGGAACAAATCAATGCTAACAAAATGTGGGAAGTTTGGCATTTGAAGAAAACAACTAAGGGGAAGAAAATTCCCCTGCCTCAGCACACAGAGTCTCCCTGGCTGGTGACGCTTTCCTCAGGATCTGGGCACCGAGGACCCTTCCATCCTCACCCCCAGGCACTTTCCCCTTGCTTCAGCTTCCTGGCCATTTCTCAACACACTAAACATGATCCCACCTCAGGGCCTTCGCCCTTCTTGTTTCCCTGGTCTGAAATGTCCCCCACCACTGCCCAATAGCCACGTGTTTGTCCCTCACCTCACTGAGACCCTACCTCACATCTCATTCTAGTGAGCCCTTCTCTGGCTACCGACTTCCTGTTCTTCTCCTGGAGGTATTTTTCGTCACCACGTGTATTAAGATCAGATATACTATAAATTCACTTGATTGTTGTTATCTCCCCTCTACCCCACCCCCATACACACCTGACCCGTGAGGTCAGGGAATTTTGTCTATTTTTTTCCCTATCATCAGCACCTAGAACAGTGTCTGGTACATTGCAGATACTGAAGTATTTTTAAATGGAATCCTATCATTTGTTTTTTGCAATGCTTTTTGTCTTCTTGGCATGAAAGTAACAGACATTAATTTAACAATTGGATAGAAAAATATTGTCAAAAAGTGTTTGAGAATTAGATGAAATGGAAGGGGGGAAAGAAGATAATTATTAGTAAAGGGTGGTGGCGGCTTGACTTATAGACAGAAATAAAAGGCTGTTTCTCAGAAACGACACACCTGAAACCATTTGGGAATTTTTTTGAAACTGTTTCAGTGTTTCTTCCAAGAATGTTGATTCTGATGTCATCTAGACAGTCAATGAATTGCAGCTTAAAGGAATCAACTGCAGAGCTAAGTATACCTACGGTAGTACCTCTACCACTTAATGTAGTCTTATCAGAAAGGTCACTCAGGAAAGGCGGCATTCTGATCACAGCAATTCTCTCCACAGAAATTATATCTGGGGAGCTGGTCTCTTTCTATTTGATTATTTGAGGATATATTTGGGATGCAGAGAACATTTGCCAAAACCTATCTTTAAAACTCAGCTGCTTAAAGACATAATAGCACTGTGGGATAGCAATTGCCAGAAGAATCCATTTAGGAACTTCTTTAATGAAGTCAGCTTCGCATGTTGGTCTCATGCTATATGGTAGAAATACAGACCTGAAAGGACCTGCAGGTGAGGAAAACGGGGTCTGGAGACAAGGGCACAGATACTTACTGAGTGAACTCTCTCTCGGGCACTTGCGAACAGCTCGCACCACACAGGTGTCGCTGTCCTTGCCTGGCACCCGTGTTCAGACTGATCACCAGGCCTGCTATTGCGCAGCAGGGCCAGGGAAGAGCAAGGCCCACAGTGACTCAGAGTCCCTGTTATTTTTTTTTTGCTTTCTCAGGGGTAAAGAACATTACCCCCCAAAATTGCTGAACTGTGATGTCATATTTCCAAATGACATCTCGTCTTTTGACTCCTAGTTCAGGGCTCTGTACACTAGAGTTCATTTGTGTTTGTGTGTATAGAGGCACATTCATTTTGGGCAATAAATTCTACTAATGAAACATCAATGTATAGTTCTTTCAAACTTATCCCAATTTTGACTCTAAAGATTTTATTTACCATTAGTTTGTTTTCCATATTTATGCTCATCTTATTTCTATTTTTACATCAGCCATGTCTGTATCTCCATAATAATAGTGCTTTTCCCTTTGCAGGAGATCAAGAGATTCATTAGCTTTCACCACTCTGTGACAGTATCTCAAGAGCTTAATGTTTCTATTTGTTAATGTTGATTACTTACCTGCCAAGTGAGAATGGTGTCAGAATTTAGCAACACATTTGTATTTTCTCTCTAAGTGGTTTCATAAATTGCAAATAAGAACATGAGGAATTAGTATTTGCTAACACAGAGAACCTAATATGTGCAAGCCACAAGATCCATTTTTTAAAATATACACTAACTTTTTTTTTTAAGATTTTATTTATTTATTTTTTAGAGAGAGGAGAACAGGAGGGAGAAAGAGCAATGTATGGTTGCCTCTCACGTGGCCCTCACTGGGGACCTGGCCTGCAACCCAGGCATGTGCCCCGACTGGGAATCGAACTGGGACCTTTTGGTTCCCAGCCCGCGCTCAATCCACTGAGCTACACCAGCCGGGCTACACTAACTTATTTTATCCTCACAAATTCCTGTCAGGTAAACATTGTTATTGTTCTATTCTACAGTTACGGAGACCGAGGCACAGACACACTAAGCAAACTGATCAAGGTTACGCAATTGGTAAAGGACCAGGATTCCACTCCAGGGGACCTTGCTCTAGAGTCTCAGCGCCTCACCATTCGTTGTCATTGTGTCTCAGGATGCATGGCAGGACTTCGTACAAAATTCTGGAGAAGTCTGTGTCATGCCCTCTCCTTTCCTACAGAGGCCTACTGTATAGAGGCCTACTCTAGTCACGTACCGTACAGGCCGCTGGTCTCCTCTGATTTCAGTAACGTGGCAGAAGTAACTTGCGTAGCTGAGGGAGAGAGCACTTGGGACATGGGGTGTTATAGGACTTACTTCCGGGAGATAATGTGAGCAGAAGAGTAGAGCCAGGCCTGGCTTCACCTCCCACTTCATTGCTTGCTAGTTGCATGAACTTGGATGTGCTATTTAACTTCCGTAAGCCTCAGTGTCTGCTTCTGTAG
The DNA here is from genome assembly GCA_004026765.1 of Micronycteris hirsuta. Classification (NCBI taxonomy): domain Eukaryota; kingdom Metazoa; phylum Chordata; class Mammalia; order Chiroptera; family Phyllostomidae; genus Micronycteris; species Micronycteris hirsuta. Next base: position 12,015 of record PVJI01012236.1, on the reverse strand, counting down.
GTTGAGGAAAATAATGCCCAGCTCTCAATGTTCAGTAAGACCCCCTTTAGAGGCAATATATCTGAAGTGCCTCCATTAAAGTAGTCACATACTAAATTATTAAAATGGTGGCATTCTGATCAAATATAAGGTGGACCAATAACTCATATAATTGAGGCAAAACTGGGTCAAAGAAGAGGCCATGTAGCTAGGAGAACACATAAGTTTTGCCCACCATGAAATGAAGCTTATATTCCATAGTGTAGTATAGTGACTAATAGCTTAGACCTTTGGAGCCATGCAAATTTGGGATTTGCTCTTATTTTGATCTCAGTTATGTACTTCTTGGCTATCTGCCCTTAGGTAAACCTTCCTAAGTCTTGTTTCATCAAACAGGAATTGTGGATAATATTAATTACCTCAGAGAGTATTTAAATATAAATATATGCATATTATATATATATATGTATTTTGTGTGTATACACATGTACATATGCACATTAGATACATATATAAACATATATTCAATGGCATGTGGAACTAGCTCTTTGGTAGATGTATTCACCTAGTACCAAATTACTTCACTAATGATGAGAAAAGTTCCTAGATATTTGAACACCGTACTAGTCAGAACTCTGTAAAAAGGCAGAAGCATTAGGAGATATATCTATCTATCTAGGTAGATAGAGTGATAGATGTAGAATGGTCAATTTATAACTCTGTGGAGATAGAGGTAGATAATTATCTATCTATTATGTTTCTATTTGTTATAATAAGGAATTGGCTTGTGTGATTACAGAGGCTGGCAAGACTAATATCTGCAGAGCCAATGTCCCAGTTTGAATCCAAAGGTCAGCAATTGCTATAAAACCAGGAAGAGGAGATGTTCCGGCTCAAAGGCCACCAGACAGGAGATTTCTCTCTTCCTTGGGGGAGGATCAGCTTTTTGTTGTATTCAGTCCATCAACTAATGGATGAGGCTTACTCACATGATGAAGGCAACCTGCTCTACTCAGTCTATGATTTGAAATGTTAATCAAATTCAGCACCCTCACAGAAATATATATAAACAGTTAAAATAGTGTCTGGCACATTGTAAAGCTCCATAAGTGTTATCTTTCATCTTTATCATCATATTAAGTCAGCTGGGCTAACAAACAGACCCCACATCTCAGTGATTAACAGAAACAATCCTTTTCCTTCACTTATGTTACATGTAGGCTGACAGTCACTATGGCTACTCTCTGGCTGAGGGTCTGCCTCCTTGTCCTCTCATCCGAGAACTCTAAAGAAAGGTCTCTCTGAGATGTGACATTCTCATGGCAGAGGATAAAAACAAGAGTGCTGGCCGAACATATCTGATCCACTCATATTCCATTGGCCAAAGCATATAATATGGCCAAACCCAAAATCAAAGGGCGGGGTATGTAATATCCCAAGAAAAGGATAATAGATGGATTTTAATGATTGAAAACAATACTATAGTCTACTGGAATCATTGAATAACATCATATTCATATTATCGTATGTAGGGTGCTGGTGGGGAAAGAGAAGAAGTATTCAGGAAAGTAGGTGGGAAAGAAATGCAAAGGCCAGAACATATGTAGAAATTGATCCTAATTTCCCGGACATAATCCAAGCTTTTTGGCCTACAGTGCACCACCTCCCATCTCTCCTGCCTGGTTTTCTGCTCTTGGTTTTATGAGCCAATCCCCTGAACTCTAGGCATCAGTTTGAAAACCTGGGGCTTTTTACCACATGCCACAATATGTGGTAACTTGGATTTAAATTATAAATTAAAAAAAAAAAGTTTATGTTACCTCAGTAATTGATGTCTTGACCTTCTGTTTTCCAAGCACTACAAACCTTTATCAATGTCTCCTATTAATTATAATTGTACTTGCTAACTTTGAGTCAGTTGTCATTTTTGTGATATGCCATGAATTTGTAATTAAGCCATTTAAAATAGATGGAATTTCTAACTGTAGTGAGTAAATAATTTCAAGCTTGGTTTTCTGTTTTTGATAGAGGAATTGGAGGAGGAGGTTTGGAATTGAAACTCCTTTTAAACAGGACTATATGTACACAAATGTCATTGACAGCTACTACTTGGCACTAAATTATGATTATATGAGCATAACCATAGAATAAAAAGAACCATTTGAAAAACATTAAGAAATTATTTCATGGGAATGTGGCTAGCACTTTTGTTCACTAAAGGAAGGGGGGCTCTTAAGAAATCAAAGAGGCTTTGTTACTCTGACTAACTCTGCTTTGGGATTGTAAAGCTAAAATCAGGTTGTCCGCAAAGGAAACTTGGGACTTCAAAACAGGAGCCCTGTAGTTGTGGCTTGGCCAATGGGGTATGAGATCTGGAAGCAAGACATTTACAAGCCCTGATGAAGTAAGTGGGGGAAATACGAGGGGTAGAATATACTGCAGGGAAGGATGCTCTCCTCATGTCAGCATGCCCTTCAAGACTGCAATGGGAACTCGGGTCCAGGGGCGGGAGAACCTCAGGATCCAGATATACGGGCTACAAAAAGATTCAGGTATAAATGGGATATGGTGAAGATACTAAAAACATTGATTGTTACATATTAAAGGGTGAACTTTATGGTATACAAACTATATCTGAATTTCAAATGTATCATTACAAAGGAAGGAAAAGAAAGTATGTATTGGGCCTTCCTCCAGTTAAAATCTGCCAATATAAAAAGTAAGTTCTGACTTTGGGATTGAATAAATTCACCTATTCACTAAAAGTAAACATTTCTATTTATATTATTTCCCTTTTTTGTAACAACTGCTTTTAACAGTAACACTTTTGATATTGTACATTTAGTAGACCTGTTCTTCCAGATGGGGTGGAAAAAGTTTTGTGACAGGTTTTTGCTTATTAAAAGGCTGTAACTTTTTTAAAAAAATGGAATAAATGGGGTCACTTTATAATGTGTCATCCAAACCAGTTCTTTACGGGCAGTGAAAGCACACATGGACATGCTGCGCCAACAGTCACGTATCAGGACAGTCCTGGACAAATAGGACATAGAGGGATGGAGAGAACTGGAGAGGCAGCAAATAAATAGCATCCTTTATTCTTGCCCCATTCATTCATCTATTTATTCAACAAATATTTGCTATACTCTTTGTCACCTCCTTTGGAGAAGCACAGATGAATAAGACGTGTTACTTGCCTTCCACGTTATACTGTGAGTAGATGTTGGAACAGAATTTAATTTGCTTTTGATAACCAGAGTTTGCTCTCAAGCCCAAGGTATTGATCTTTGATCTAGTCTTGCACCAGGGAATGGAGGGGAAAAGAAGAGAAGGGCGAGGTTTCCTGGAATACATGATATTTGAGGTGATTTTCAAAAGGGAAAAGAAGGTAAGGTATGGGAGAGACTGTACTAAGGAAAAAGTAATTTCCAGTAATAAAGAGGAAGAATGGTCTATTCCACAAAGGTGGTTTTGTTGGCTAGGAAACAGAGAGAAGGGGATGTTGTCACTTGACCTCTTGGGACTGAGTTTTAGCTGACTGGCTCAGGAAACACAGCAAATTTTTCAGTAAAATTTATGGCTTTGTATTTTCTCAGTTTTTGGGTTGAATACCTGAGTGAAGGGATCTGAACTGGACCTCCTAGGCAAAATCATGCCTTCTCAGAAGTGACTGCCTTTAAAAAGAGATTTACAGAGAAACTGATACTAAGGACTGATAGTCTGATATTGACCTCTGAATGAATGGCTGTAGAAGCAGGGAGATGCCTTGGTGGGAAGTGGCCCTTTAAGTCTATGTTATCATACTCCATGTGTTTCCACTTGTGGTCCCCAATCTGACCCTTATTTAAGTGAGAGAAAGTGTAGAGGAAAGAAGCTAACAACCCCACCTCCAAAAAAAGGGGAGGTGAAATTTTTATCTCAGTGACATTGCACTCCCTTTCTCTTTAAACCTGATTTAGTATGTCTTATACGTCTTTCTTTAAGCAAACTTGAGGTGAGAAATCTCTGGATTTCCAGTAATGACATAGATAGATAGATAGATAGATAGATAGACAGACAGACAGACAGATATAGAACACCTTCAGTGATCAAGGGCTATATTCAGTGTTGCCAAATGGTTTCTAGATTGCAGAAATTTAAATAGATCTGTGTGTGTGTGTGTGTGTGTGTATTATATATAGTCACTCCCCCCACATTCCTGTTATAACTCTTCCTCTCCTCTCTTCTTCTTTCCCTTTCTCTTTCTCACACACACACACAAATGCACTAAATTATGAACACTTCACAGGGAGGGATCATGTCTTATTCACTGTTATATTCCAAGCTTCTATCTCAGGTCTTGTCTCACAATAAATACTGAATTTGTTAAGTGGTGATACATTTCCACTTAAAAGCACATATAATAGAAAATAACATTTTAATGGAACTCTATAGTTTTAAGTTACAAATACATTTATAATCCCAAGTGAGGTGGATATTAGTTCTATTTCAATTTTATGTGAGAAGAAACTGAAGTTCAGAGAATGAAGGGAGTCCATATGCAGGTTAAGTCAAAGGTGGAACCCAGAAGCCTCTGGCTTTGAATCTGACCCTCTAAATAAATTATATGGCTACATTTGTGGATGTAACTTGTTCTCCTCACTTCTACAAGGTAAATGCTCCTGATGTTCTAAGAAGAAAAAAATAAGTAAACCATTCATTGTTATTCAAGAGCCCACAAGCCAGAAAACTGTCTCATAACATCTGGAGAACATGCAGGAAAAAAAAAATGCTTCCCTACAAGGACATAATCACAAATAAGCATTATGTGTTGATATTGTTTCCTGTATACAGATCATCTAAGTGGCTTTACCTGTAGTAAGTTGAGTGGGGAGTGTATAGGATAGCAAAGTCATAAAACTTTATCTTATGACTCATCTGTGGACCCTGGGAAATGTTGCAGACTAACTTTAATTAATCATCACTGCTTGGATTGATTTAGATCCTTCCACTCCCACATTAAACTGTAATGTATTCTTTATAAAAATGTACAACTTGAAGTTAATTTGAGCCCTTCATGCCAAAGAGTTTATTTATAGTATGCGGTGAAACATTTTATGGCCCCAATTTCAATTAAATCATAAATTCAGGAAGTAAGAGAAAGAAACAGGGCTACTCAGTCACCTTGGCCTTGTCAGGGGGATAAGATCTGCATCTGTGGTAGATTTCCCATTGCTTTGGTCAATGTGTATATTTATATATCTCTTCATAGTCAATGCTGTTGATGAAAATGGCTTTTATGTGAAAAAACCTAAGATCGAAAGGCTGGTGTGGGAGGTAGATGTTTCCCTCTTACAGCATGTTCCATCATATTTTCTTTAGGCCTCGCCAAGAACAGGTCTCTGCCTCCCTGCCTCAAATCATAGTATTTGTATTCTGGGTCAGGTTGATCTGCTCATCATCATCGCATTACTTCCTTATTAGCACTTTGTAGAGGTCTGAGACCAGGCCTCCGGCAGTTGTCTGGATATAATACATGCCAAATATGATGATACAGATGCTGCAAATAGCACAGACTATCACACACTCAACATTTAGATGGAGAAAATGGGGTATCAGGGTGCTCAGTGAAATAATGAAGTTGTAAATGTCAAATCCAGGGTCTTGGGCATTGAGAAGGATGCTATAGAGTATAGAATTTGATCTTACCCAAAGATAGGGCCAGCCTTTGCCTTCAGTTCCTGGGAATTAATCTCAATACCCTTGACATTTTTATGTCTGATAAGAGTGTCTTTGTTTGCCTGGGGCTTTGACCACTGGACAGTCTAACAATGTGATTTATGATGAGTGTTTTGGGCCATGTGGTTTTAGTTCCTCTTTTGAAAGGGCTGAAGAATAAAGGTCACCATGTGGGTAGCGTGTGATTGAGCCCTGATGGAAACTCTGAGTACTGAGGCTCAAATGAGCACCCCGATCTGTGGCAGTAATCTGTGCGTATTGTCCCATCAATGCGAAGAGTAATGCTCTCTCAACAGCAAAAGCTTCATGTTTGGTGCCTTTTCTGAACTCTGCTTGATGGACTTCTTTCCTTGACTGATATTCTTCTCTATACTTTGCCTGTAATAAATCAAATTTATGAATATAACAGCTTTCAGTGAGCTTTGTAAATTCTTCCAATGAATTATCTAAACTGAGGATTGCTTTGGGAACCTTTGAAAATTCTAATTGCTGTCAAGAGGAAGGATGGTCTCATGTGGATTATGTGCCCTTCCAAAACTTCATAGTCAGCCTAAATACTTCACAGATACATTTTTGCAAAGCAGTGTCCAGAAGAGAATTCCAAGGACCAGAAAAGGAGTGAGAGACAATGATAAGATAATTTAGGTGATTTCACATTTATTCGTCCTTGGATCTGTGAGATCTGTGTGTATATGTATATGTTCCTTGCTTCGCCCATTCACAACAGTGCTGTTTAGCCCCAAAGGGCTGATAGAAGATCTAGTAATGAGTATATTTAGAAATCTAGAAAAGAACAAGAGACATTGTATCCAGAAGCTTATTGGTAGTATGATATTTTAGTCCATTCCTAAAACAAGCTGAAAAGAAGTTTTGGAAGGCATTATAGGAGATCCTGCAGAGGATTAGGTGGAGATTAGAGCCCATTCCTTAGGTCTAGGATCCAGGGACAGACACTTCAAAGAGAGCAGGTCTTGCAAAAGCAAGACAAAGCCCATCCCGAAGATGTAAGAATTGATTGAAGCTACCCACAAATTGACTTGATACTATGTCAGTTAGAATTAAATTTGCCTGTGAGTGACAGAAATCTTGAAATAAAAGAAGTTTCTATCTTATGTAAATGAAACCTAGAAATAAGCAGTCAAATCAAGGATGACAGTAATGTGATGATCAGGCAGCCAGGATCCTTCTATCTTATTGTTCAACCAATCTCAGCAAAAGAAACCCATCTCCTGTCCAAGATGGTAGTTCAGTATTCAACAATCATGTCTATATTTCATTCTGCATGAGGGAGAAGAATGGAAGAAAGAAGGAGCGAAGAAGCTCCTTATCCCTTCACCCCATTTAGGAATAGTTTCTATACAAAACAAATCTACTCAAATTGCATTGTTTAGGAAAAAATGCAATAAAAAAAAAAAAGAAAAAGAATTGCATTGTTCAGAACTAAGTAAAATAGCCATACCTGGTGGCCAAGAAGCCTGGGAACTGTGATCATTATTTTAGAAGGTTATGTGCCCTGTACTCAATTAAAAATGGGGGATCCCCTAATGAAGAAGGAATAAATATCTTTTGGAGGCTAATTAGCAGCTACTGCTACAATGCTGGGTCAGTGGACAACCGCATGACATTTTAGCTGGTACCAGCCTGTTGTGTAGACCATGTGACTGCTCTCACGGGAAGAGTGTTGCACGGGCAGGGAGCCAGGCTGTCTTCGGCTCTTTGCTCCTTTCTGTAGCTCCTTACAGCAGTTCTGTCTGCGGTCATTCCATCGCAGCCTACCGTTTGCCATTGCTCCATGCAATGGAGCTCAGCAAGCTGCAGCATTCCGAAACATTCCTCTTGTACACTTTGTTGCTATTACATTAAAATATGTTTTTTAAATTATTATTAAAGTGCCCACCGGTAAAAGGACTAGGGCATATACTTGAGTCAGTCAAAACTGATTTTGAATATCTTCTTTAACCTTTCTTTACTAGCTGCATGACCCTGGAAAATATTCGCAGTCCCTCTGGCTCTCAGTTTTATTATATGTGAAATGGAGACAATAATAGCTACATTCAGAATAAGTGTTGAGATTAAAGATAAAGACAATATCTGACTCAGAGTTCGTGCTCAATAAATGATTATTACTATAAACAAAACTGTTAGCTTGGATTGATCTTGATGTGGTAAACATAAACATAGATTCCTGGGCAGATAATTAGTATAATTCAAGTGCATATTATGCTCCAGATACTTTAAATGCATTTTATCCAATTTCAACAATAATCCTTTGAGAGAGTTAATCTTATTTCCACTTAACAGATGACAATACCAAGAATCTAATAAATTTTCGATTTTTTTTCGAGTTCACTTTATTACTACTAGAACTGAGATTTGAACCCAGGTCTGTGTGATTCCGTTACGCTTTAAATTGTTTAAATTCAACTATCCTATTTCATAATTAAGGAAATGGGTCACAGCAAGGTCAAAAGACTTTTCTATGATCTCCAATACAATTTGTAGGAGGATATTAAATCTCTGGCATCTAGCCCAGAGTTCTCTCTCCTCCCTGATAGCCCATATTTAACATATTTTCTTTCCATTACCTTCAGTTACATTTTTAGTATGAAAAAGTCTTTTTTCTGTTTTTCTGTACTTTCAATGTTTTATATCATTTTACCGATTCACACTTTTTATATAGCAATTGACCTTTTTACCAAGCTTTAAGGTGATTTTTGTTCTCCTCCTTGGTCTGAGCTCTAACAATGCCTTTGCAGAGAATTGAACAGATGTTGGATCTGTTTCCAAACACTTTAGGAGGATTGGACTGGTTACACATATGGAAGAGTTTCTTTGCTACTGACAGATGAATTGGAACTGAATGTATCATGATCCCAGCCCGTTGATGTGTGCCATATGGAACGACAGCCCTCACTTTGCAGGATGGCATTCTCTCTGTTCTCTCCGAGCAGAGCTTGTATGCCGGAGTGAGATTTGTTTGGAGTGTGTGTGTGGTCTCCCTACCTGTCTTGTGCATGGTGAAAATTGACCCTAGGTAACAAGTTTGGGGTTTTTTGTGGTTGTTGTTATCAAGTCATGAATAAATTAGTCTTGCTTTCCACTCTGACACCCAGATCAATATTCTGCTGGATGTTGGTTGTTTTAGTGAATGGAAATGAACTGGCAAAATGCCATATGGATGGTTTGAGCACTGGCAAATGAAACATTTGCCTGGGAGGACTAAAAGGCCCCTGATGGAAATTAGAAGTAGGTATTTGCATAGTCTGTGGGTGTTTACCAGCTTTCAACATAAATCCAATTCTCAGAGTTACCCCATAAAGAAAACAAAGTAGGTTTTGTCATCATTTTACAGATGAGAATAAAGAGGATAGAGAGATTGTAACTTGCCCCAGGTCATATAATGAAGTGACAAAACCTCGAGCCACACCCGGACCTTCTGTCTCCAAACTCTTCTACTCTGTTTCCAAACCTGGACTTTTACTCAGAATATTCCTTTTCTTTTTGGTTTAGTATTTTTTGCTTAAGAAATGGCATGCAGTGGCCCATGAACTTTATTTTCTGCTCTGTTCACTAGTAAAACATTCAAGATAACAGAAAATTTCAACTCTTGGCTCAGAGGAGGTTAGGGATTATTTGTGCCATTAGTTTTGTCCCAGCGCAGAACTCCCAAGTTGACTACTCAACCTTCAAATCTATGTATGGAGTCAAAACACATTTCAGTCCTCCTGAGGTTTTTGCCATTTTTTAATAGAAACTGAGTCACCCTGGATCATAGGCTGGGTTCTCCTTCTTTTTCCATTTTTTATAAGATAGGAGATAAGAGGCAGTGGGATGAAAGGGAATAGAATGGGTTACTTCACCCTCAAAATCTCTCAATAATGAGTACGACGCACAGGGTAGAGCAGGACCTTTCTATATGAAATTGACCTGGCCAGCATTTCAATGTTTCTGGGGATTAAGTTTTCAATCATGCATTCTTTGTCTATCTTTATGTCACAAACAGGGATTCAGTAAAGACAGACAAAAATTCAGAAAGGCACTGGCACTTTAGATATGTTTCTACATCATGGAGGCTGCTTTTATAAGGAATCAGGATAGGGAAACCGTTGTGCTTTTTCAAAATTCCATTCCTTAAGGAGCTAGGTGATTTACTAAGGACAGGGAATGAGGAAGAAGAGAATTATACAAAGTCAGCTAGAGCCCAGAGCTACCTGGGAGTACCAAGAGAAGTGCAGGAGCAAACTTCTGCCTCTTCACTTTATGCCAGCAAACACTTCTGTAGTAAACTAACAATTGTGATGAAGCAAAAGGTTGATGTCTTTGATCCAACAAACATTCCCTTTGTGCCAAGCACAAAAATAAATAAGATCTAAGCTCTGACCTTGGACTAGAGAGGGAAGCAAATAAACAAATACTGTATTATAAAACAAAACAGCAAGTCCTCTTGTAGAGGTAAAAACATGGTAAAGAGGGCATGACCTATTAAATGGTGACTGTGGGCCAGTTTATTTTGCACACTTTATTTGATTAGGTTATGCTAATGACACTGTGGGACAGATATCATTTTATTAGCAACCACAGGTGAGGAACTAAGGATCAGAGAGGTTAAATGACTTGGCAAAGTTTGCACAGTTAGCAAGTGACATAGCTCTTTTGGGAAAGTGATCTATGGTAGGCTCTTCTCAATTCTCTAAGCCAATAAGTATTTATGAACATCTAGTTGTTCTCTAGATGCTGTATGAAATGTAAAGATTAGTGATCCATAGTCCTTGTCCTCGAAGAGTTGACCATAAGGAGACTTTGACCTTGTCCTGTTGATTCCAGAGATTCCAAGGTGGACAGTGGAAGTGTCCCAGAGACTCATTGCAATTTAATGTAAGTTAGAACTTTTGAAAGGGCCTTCAGTTAGAATTAAAACTGCTCTGGATTTCCTCCTATATGTTTCAGGTCTGGGTTCATATCAGCCTTGGTTTTTGAAAATCTAAGGTTGGAGTCTATGATAACTCACTACTATTCTGCACTACCTGGCTAAGCACACTGACTCTTGATTCAGACTGCCTGGATTTATATCCAGGTTCTTCCACTTGCAAATTCTGTGACATTGGATGAGTCACAATCTCTTAAGCTTTAGTTTCTTCATTTATAAAATTGAGCTAATGATAATAACTATCTCATAGGGTAGTTAAAAAGTGTAAGTGGAATAATGCCAATAGGAGGTAAACTTGGTTCCTTATATTCAGTAAACACTCAAAACATGGTGATTATTATTGTTATTTTTATTGGCATAACTATTAAACACACACACACACACCAAAGTTAAATTATATCTATTTTTTTTCTTAGAAAAATTGTCACTGCCTCTTGCCTTGGAGTAGCTGTTTCGTTCTGGATGCACTAATTCTATTAAGGAAGGGGATCTTCAGTGTGACTCTTGGTGCCAAGGTGTTCGGTAAAGCCCAGATCCAGAAAACCTTTAGTTATTCCTAGAAAGGTGGTATGGGCCATAAGATAAATGAAAGTGTAAGGAAACTCCCAAATTATGCTGAGGGCAAAGGTCACTCTTTTGTTTCCTGGTAAACATCTTACTACCTGAGATGGTCACAATGGTTGGAATCTAGAACCAGATGGGGCTGTTTGTGTTACATGACAGACCACGACATGTGGGATCTTGTGTTGATGTGATAGAAACTGTAGCTCATAAAGCATGTGTTTTTTAAGTTGAAGAAAGGGTGTTCCTGCCTTCAACTAAGCTGTGGAAAAATATAATTTCACGAGCTGGACTGGAAACCTCTATCACCTTGCTTCCACAATCCTGGAATACACCAGGGAAGCAGCCCCACATCTAAGTTTTTCATGTTTTGAGAACTCAAGGAGTCATGAGTATGAATGATAGGTTTTAATGCCAGTAGCAATGTAGTAGTTTTGATTATTAGAAGGTGGAGAAAGTACTTCCGGAGATCAACAAAATCCCTATAAATATGTGAACACAAACTGGATTGATATGAGCAGGGACCCAAAAAACCCGGAGTTTACTTATAAAGAATTGTGTGTTTATTCTTACATGTTTAAACTTCGGCCACAAACTACTTCCACTTTCTGCCATATATCTATTAAGGCATTTTTTCCATTGCTCAAAACAATTTTTGAACTAATCAATTTTGATGCCTTTTAGTTTTTTTGCTTTACCTCTTCCACACTGGCAAAATGTTTCCCTTTGAGGGCTTTTTTTCCTCCAGTGAAATGAAAAACAACAAAAAAAAGGGGTGTGATTGGGTGAATAGGGAAGGCTGGGAACAGTGATCCTGCCCTTTTGGGTCA
>PVJI01012235.1:0-52486 GCA_004026765.1 Micronycteris hirsuta | reverse complement strand
CTTTATTCTGGAAACTGCCATCTACTGCCTTTAATTTTCTGACTTCATATTTTACCATTAAAACAACCTAATCCTATAAAAAGCCAAGTTCAAAAACTATAAAAGTATCAAAAGCAATGGCATGGACATTTTTCTTCTAGACGTTTATGTATGTAAAAGTTTCATTCTATATTTATAGGCCTTTATTTTTCTCTTAACATCATATAGCATAAGCACTTCCCCATAACATTAAAATCTCTCTGTAAACATTATTTCAAGCGCTACAGAATAGCCATTGTATGAATATCTACTAATGTACTTCGGGGTCAGCGGTCGGTGCCGAGCATTTAAGCGGCTTCCGTTTTTCGCTATGACAATGTGTCCTGATCATAGGCGCTTCGTGCTGCTCTGCCGTCATTATGCTGCCACCTGCCAATCACATCTTTCCCTCTGTTTTGCACCCAGTAAACCCCCACTTACCCTTCGAGTCCCGGCTCAAGCCTCAGCTGCCCGGCGTACTAACCTGTCTGTAACTAACTCCTCAGGGGAGTTCCTTTCCATTCTGGATTTCTACATTACCTTGTACATATCTCCGTTACAATACCATCAACAGTGTATGACATTAAGATACCTGAGCATCTCTTCCTCCAAAATGTGAGCTTTCTGAATATAAAGTCATGCTTTTTCCATTTTTCTAAGCATATCATCTAGCACAAAGCCTAGCACATAGTAGACACTCAACAAATGTTTGCTGAATAAAGGAATTTCAGGCATTTTAGAAGAAGAGAGAAGTCGGGGAGAGAGGCAGAAGGAGACTTCTTTGTGTGTCGAGTCCCTTCGAAATGAAGCTGCCTTTCGCTGGGGCATTCTGGTGACCTACCTCCCTCCGGATGCAATGCAAGAGCGTGACTGAATCCAGCCCATTTCGTCACCAGCACTAGATGTGGCCCTATTACATAGGTGTCGAGCTTCCTGGGCAATGATTTCCCAGGTTTTCAAACACTCCTCTTCCTCTCTGCTCTTCCTGGAAGCGGCGCCTGCACACTGCTCTTCTCACTAAGATGCACCAGCTGCAGCCGTGACCTTCCGCGGCCCCAGGGTCGCGCTGGGCCCCGCTCTCACCGAAGGCGAGCTCACACCGTGTCCACCCAGGGAATGTGCAAGGAGAGCTCTGTGCCCAGTGAATTTACCACGTTATTCAAGCAAGTGACATCACTCTGTACTATTTCTGGAGGGAAGTAGAAATTTTTTCCCCAAAAATGTCTTTAAAAGAACAGCACAGGCAGAAAGGTAGTCCAGCCAATCCATAGAGACTATAGTAAGTATCACACGTAATCACAGGTGCCTTATTTTTTAGTCTCACCATATTCTCTATGCTCACCACTGTTTTCACAGAATCTCAGTGAAAAAAACCCAAAAAGAAGACCCACGTCTGAGGCAGTCACCTCTCTGCCTGGATCACAGGCCCATAAACCTGGGAAACAGCGCCCCCTACCCCACAAAACGGAAATATTTCAAGAGATCCATTATAATGGTCTGTCCCAGTCCAGTAAGCTGTGGACACGTCCAAGTTAGCATCGTATCTTGATAAAAGCCAACAGATACTTAAATTCCTTGATTTGAAATCCAACTCATGGGACTTAACATTACGAATTAATGTTAATTAAGAAACAAAATCCAAAAGAAAGGATAGTAAATTTATTTTCAGCGTTACTTGGGATGATGATACAACTATTCAAAAATAGGAAAATGAATAAATGAAGCAAGATGTTTGCACACAGATGTTAACAGACTGATTTCTGGAGCCAAGAGATCAAATAGAATGATATTGCCTTAGAATCAATCAAAGTATAAGAAGATTTGATAGAATTTCCCATGTAGATGCCAGGAAGAAGGGGCTTCTGTACCCCACCCAGAAAAAGAAAGCCCGTTAAATTTTATCTGAGAAGAACAGCCTTGTCAGATGAAAGCAGAGCCTGAAAACCGCTGGACACAGGAGGTCGCCAGGATCGCATGAAACGAGGAAAGCTGCCGCCGCAAACATTTCGGCCTCTGGGAAGAACGTGAGGCACGCTAATAGCGGCGAAGGAAGGTGTGTGGTGGCAGTGCTTGCGGGCCAGCTATGCCGCCTATGATCCAAAGGACCGGCCAGACCAGTCAGGACCTGTCCCTGCTCACATGCACGTGTCAAAGAGCTGTCAAGGAACATTTTTCTCTGCAGAATTTTTTTTGTTGATATCATTGCACAATAAATAATACAAACATGTATTTCAATAGGCTCTTAAATGTGGCGTGCACTGCTTAACGGGACCCTCCACCCATCATATTTGTGATATGGGTCAGAAAGGGACTCCAAACGGGGCCATCGCAGGCGTTCAATGGCCAGGACAGAATCCTGTTCTCATTTACCAGCAGTTTTACCATCTCCTGCCTCCTTCCCTTTCTTAGGCCCAATGTCAGGGAAATGACTTCACCATAGACTCCTTGTCCTCTCCAGCTAACACCTATGCCTCCTCTGCCACCACCCCACCGTGCCGCAGCTCAGACTAGGATGTGGTCCTTTGTCAAATCCAAGCAGCTGCCTCTGCCCCAGTGTTTAGGCCAAACTGTGTAGTGGCAAGTTATCTTCACAGCTTTCCTTTCCTGACGTTCCTGTGGTGAAGACTAAGGCACACCTAATGGTGATAGGGGCCAAGGGTTGGTTCTTACCGACTTATGTAGGCCCCTCCCTTTTAAAAATGTCTTAACATGGAAAGGAAGAAGAAGAATTCCATGAAGTTCCTCCTGCATTTTATGCTAATAGCCTACTCTGTGGGACAATGGTCATAACTGCCTGAACTCAGAGCAATTGTTAATACTAATATTAATAAAACGCATGCAAAAGGTTCCTTCGGTAAATATCCATGGAGACAAGCCATGGGCACTGCGTAGCGACTGAGCTGGGCTGACGCAAGTGCCCTTGCTCCGAGGTCCCTGCCCTTACCCCAGGGCACCCCAGGTGCACGCTGACTCTGGGCAGTGCGCTCCTCTATGGACGTGATGGCAGCGTTTGCACTCTGCAGACTTAGTCAATGCATTGCCTGAAGTTCCCTGGCTTTTTTTTTTCCAAACAGCAGCTTCACAACGCTCTCTGAAAGCAGTACTTCCCACAACCATCACTTGGCAACCCTCCCCCCACCTCATCCATGCACTATACTTCTCTTAGCTTTTTATTCCCACACATTTAGCTCCCGCTAAAAAGCTCTCCTTTTGAGGGAATGCTTTCAGCACTTAGGCTACCCACTTTGAACTTGTTTCTCTTAAGCCATCAGTCTTTCTGTCCTCCCCACTGTGAAAATGACTAAAAACAGCACGAAGCTAACAGGTTTTTGTATAGAGACTGGACAGAGCATTAAAAAGCCTGAGGTTTTTTTGTTCCTCTTTTAACACAAGGCAACTTCCAGTATATCTTTTATTATTGTTATCATTATTCACCAAAAGCTTTTCACAAAAAGATAATTCAGAACTAGGGACTTTATTCAACCAAGTGTTCTGAAATAGAGCTTTCCTCGGGAATGACTGATACTCTATTCAATGTTAAAACCCTTCGTTGAATAGAGTAAGTTTTAAAAAATGAATTCTTCTGATTTTCTTTGCTCATTTGGGTTTCTTCAACACATAGCACTTTTTTTAATCTTTTTTTTTAAAGATTTTATTTATTTATTTTAGAGAGAGGGGAAGGGAGAAAGACAGAGAGGGAGAGAAACAGCAATGTGTGGTTGCCTCTCACATGGCCCCCACTGGGGAACTGGCCCGCAACCCAGGCATGTGCCCTGACGGGGAATCGAACCAGGACCCTCTGGTTCCCAGCCCGTGCTCAATCCACTGAGCTACACCAGCCAGGGCTTTTTTTTTTGGTAAGGAGTGGCAGGATATTTACCCTGTTTTGCTCAGAGAGAAAGAAAAGTAAAGGAGGAGGTGACACAGAGCTTTAAAAATAACACCAGTGCAGAAGTAGACACACACATCAGGGAGCTGTGTCTTGCTCAACCTCACGTGCACCAAGCAGGGCACAGCGCTTGGCATGCAGCAGATGCTCCACGAGTGTTTGCCAAATAGACACGTGAGTGATACCATGCTCCGGCATCAGCTCTTTCCTGGACGAATGGCTGGTGGAGGCACTCGGTCAATCGCCTTGTCACGTTCATGGCCCTGGCCAGCTAAAGACAGCAGAAGGTGTCATTAAAAAGGTATCTCACCCTATGACTGGCACCCACTTCAGAGCCATCCCCAAGAGGACTCTGTCTGGACAGGAGGGTCCTCTAAAAGCTGTGTCCAAACTCCCTTGGAAGTTTTAGGGGCCTGGGATTCCTGGGGAGACCTCTGGGGTCCAGAGCTACAGCCCACCCTGCAGCCGTCACAGCTGCTCCCACACGCTGCTGTACAGATGCCCGACAGCTTTCTGGCTAACCACGTGCTTTCTTTCCCAAAATTACGTCTCCACTGAGACAGCTTTCCTGGATTTCAAACACATTTCACATTTGCTCTTGAACATCCTCCTGGGGCATCTTGTAGAAACCCCAAACTCAGGCTATCGGCTTTCCCCTGAGACATGAGCTACATCCGTGTGCTTCAACATCATACTCATTGCTTGTGCATCCCAGGGGTACCCTATCCGCCCTTGACACTGAGCTCCCACCATTCCCTGAACACCTCCATGCTTTTGTCAGTGCTGTTTGTGGGAACTAGAATCTCATCGCACCAATATCTTACTTGGAAAAGTACTCATCCTCCAAGAACCTACCAAATGTTACCTCTCCGGTTACCTCTCCCCATTCCTCCAGAGTGAACTAAGCTTCCAAAGAACTTTGCTCAGGGGTGCCAAAAGCACTTGTAACTTACCTATTAGCTTATCTGTCACCTCCTGACTGTAACCACCTCCCCACAGGTGGTTCAAACCCAGGGAACATCAAAATCACCCAGGGAGCTTTTAAAGCAGAGGCTTTAAAATCTGTCTCATACCTGAAGATTCAAACTCAATAGATCTGAGGCAGAAACAGGGACATTGAGTTTCTAATGGCTCCTGGGAGGATTCTGGAGATCAGCCATGTGTGGGAGCTTCACTCTAGACATAGCTCCTGTGTTTCATTCAGCTTTTCATCAGCATGTGGCAGAGCATCGGCATGTAGTAGAGGATCAATTTTTGCTAGTTGGGTGGGCGTGCGGGGGAGTGCGGGGGAGTGGACAGGCAGATGTCCAACAGATGCGAAGGGAAAGTGAGACATTGTGAATGACTACCGGATCAGAGGAACCTGAAAGAGATTCTCACTTTAGTTTAGATTCTCTGGGAACGAGCGGCAGAGCTGAGATCCAACCCCAGCGCCAAAGAGTCTCGGCTACTCTGAGGAGTAAACTATGTACATTTAATTTCTGGCAGGCTCTCTCTTCTTCCTCTGTGCATTTCCTCCCCATCCGCCTATGTCCTCGAAGGCTTTTCTAGACCAATAGCTTCTCCAGGCTTCCCCAAGTCCCAGATAAGGTGTCTCCAAGGCCTGAGGTGTCACAAGATAAAAGCCCAGACCCAAATAACCTGGTTGAATACCACAGTCCTGCTATGTGTCCCATAATTGGGGTCCAGGTGTCCAAAAGGCCTAATGAGATGGCTGAGTCCCCCCTGGGTGGGGACTCCAACCAAACACAAAAACCAATTTCAGGAAGGCGAAGAAGAGCCCGAGCTGGAGATGTGTGTGGCTGGCTTCCCGCTGCACAGGAAAGAGAAGGGACCCTCCTGATGTCTTATCTCTCTCAGAGTCAGCCTCTGCTGCCTGGTCCCTCTGCCATCTGGCAGCACTTGGAGCCCCTCGGGTGCTCTCTTTAGTGCCATTTGAATCTATAATTCAAACTCAAGAGCATTTTCAATATAAAAAGGAGTCATGCTTGATTCAATTTTATTGCCTTGGGCTTCACCAGGAAAAGGCAAGTGGGGAGGATAGGAGAGACTATACTTCTCTGCAAGCAGTGACAGCTGCCGCTGGTGGGGACAATGCCCAGGGTCGCCTTTCCATGCAATTACTCCAGCACATGAAAATAAAAACAACCCACTTTTTCTCCCCAATCTGCCAGCCTCTTTGCATCCCTGGAAACAAGCTCTCTGCCAACGGGCAACACGACAGGCTGCCCTGTAACAAACATCAGCTGTCACAGGCCTAGTGCAAGGAGAAGGGAAAGCCCCAGGGCCAAGCAGAAGAGCTCAGGAGAGCCACCAAAGGGACGCTCCAGATAAGCATGAGAGAGCAGCAGGGTAGATTAGGGCCCAGCAGATGGCTCTCCAGGGTCTGCCTGTGCTTCTAGGTTTGTTTTCTCACGGAGAATTCATAGGTAATTTCTACACACAAATCTCGCCTCCTTGGGAAAACAATGACAAGATGAGAGCAAAAATAGACTCAGCTAAACCTGTATCATTGAAATTTTTAATCAACATAAAGTTGTAGAGATTCTGGCACCTTCCAAATGTTCCCAGCTGTCGGGTTCCCCACACTCCAGATGAACAGAGAGGAGGAGACAGGTCTCTTGGAGGTGGAGAGCCAGGTGGCTTCTCCTGGTCCCTGCCACCTGCAAACCCTAGAATTGTCTGGCCAGGGCCATGTAGAGCCCTGGCTGTGATGACCAGTGTCTCCTGGAAAGCTTGGCGATAGGAGTTAGTTTGGGCTTTGCTGAGTGTTATCACATTTCAAAGTGAAGGAATTCATCGTCGTGTAGTCTGTGGCACTAGGCAAGTCCTCCAGGGGTGTGTAAAGACACATATGTGTGAACAGCAATGCAGTCTGCTAGCCAAGCCCTTCACCCACTCTGGGATGTCAGCCATCCAGTTAGCTATTTGGGACCACACAAGCCTGCAACCCTGCTGGCAGCTGGTTGGACCAAGGAGGCGTGCTTGACTGAAGGGCCCACCACACAGGCACAGTTGTGACCTAATTGAGCTGCTTGGATCTCATTGCTTAGACCGTTTGAGAGTCCGGCGTTTAAAAAAAGAATTAGCAATTGATAGAGGGAATAAAAATATTCTGTTTGCCAAATATGCAGATAAAGTTCGTATCTAATCACCCAAGTGCCAAAAAAATTATTTCTGGAAAGAATAATTTGACTTTTACGAAAGATTGTATTTATTTATTTTCAGAGAGAGGGGAAGGGAGGGAGAAAGAGCAGTAGAGAAACCCTGAGTGAAACATCTATCAGTTGCCTCTCGTATGTGTCCTCACTGGGGACTTGCCCCTGACCAGGGATCGAACCAGTGGCAACGCAGGCCTTTGACCAGGAATCAGACCGGCAACCTTTAGCTTTGCGGGTCAATGTCCAGCCAACTGAGCCACACCAATCAAGGCAAGAATTGACTTTTTCAAATTTTGTAAAGCATTAAAGTAATCATCATGGGGCAAGGATCATAACCTCATCTAGACTTAATTATATTTACCTTAGAACTTCCTATGGCATTTACTTTGAAATTTGGGGTAGGGACGGGGAGGTATAGCCAGCACATTTTCTAGTCTAAATGTCTTACTGTGAACCTGAAAAAATACAGAGAAGGAGCAGGAAGAAGCCATAGAAGCCAGGAGTAGGAGAGAAGAGAAAACCAAGCAGCCAGAAAGCAGGAGCAACAGATGTGACCTGCTTCTGAGGGGACATCTACTGAAATTCTTACGGTGCCCCAGAGCCGCTGCTGTGCTGGCCTCCGTGTGGCCTAGGCCCCTCTTATTTCCCCGTGTAGCCTTGCTGAAAATCCTTACATCCTGAGCCTGAATTTCTCTTTGCTTCTTGAAGCCTAGAAGAGCCAAACAATGGCATCATATTAGCAAGTAAAAGAAATATATTCAGATAGTATTACCAAAGCCAAAGGTAAGGAATTTTAAAGGGAGTAGACAGAAGATCATGATTTGTGTGGCTCATTTGAGAGGTTTAATTCAAGAAGAGCTTTGATTTGAAAGACAAACTTTGCAGCCTGTGGAATACCTGCAGAAGACAGAGGCCAGGATGAACACATGTGAAACTACGTCTTAACTGGGCAACAAGCAGGAAGCTAGGGATGTATAAACTGAGAAAGACAAAACTCAGGAGGCTCACAATAGACAGTGTCCTGTATCAGACAGACTGCCAAGTGCAGGACTTGTTTTGTGCTCTCTATAATTTTTGTAAAGGAGGGAAAGAATCTCATCTCTAATCATCCTGAATGAGTTTAAAGAATTATTAGTGACAGACACAGTGGACCACAAATTTCTGCCCTAAAGAAGGTCTACCTGCCCTGGCTGGTGTAGCTCAGTGGATTGAGCATGGGCTGCAAATCAAAGGGTCACTAGTTCGATTCCCAGTCAGGGCACATGCCTGCAGGCTGGGTCCCCAGTCGGGACCACATGAGAGGCAACCAGACATTGATATTTCTCTCCCTCTCATTCTCCCTCCCTTCCCCTCTCTCTAAAAATAAATAAATATAATTTTAAAAAGTTTAAAAAAAGGTCTACCTTCCAAATACTACTGTTCTCTACTGGAACAGCCACTGCATTTCTACCAAAGATGTGAGAACTGTGAGCAAAACCTTTCTATTGCATCCCATCACCAAGCAAGCTCTATCTTAGGTTCCAGAATACACAGATCTTTAAATCTCACATTTGGCAGGAAGCTGGAAGCAAGGTAGACAACACATGAATATTTCTTAGCATTGTGTTTGAGTGTAAAGAAAGGGACAACAAAACCCTTTCACTGAGAATCCTAAAATTTCCATCTCATTGCAAGGAAAACAATAGCAGTAACTTCTAACCCTCTAATTTTGGAAAAAGACCTCTGATGCTAGGGAAATAATATCTCATGCAAATGTTCAAACAATAGTAAAGAAATGCAATGAGAACAGCTTTAGCACTTTCACGTAGGGGAAGCCATTGGAACGTAAGTACAGCATCGGGAATATAGTCAATAACATTGTCAGAACTATGTGTGGTGCCAGATGGGCACTACATTTGGGGGGAATCACTGCATAAATTTCTAACTACTGTGCTGTGTACCCAAAACAAGTATATCATTAAATGTCAACTGCAATTGAAAATAAATTTTTAATTTAAAAAAAAAACCCTATCATTGTTTATCTGAAAAAAAAAATCCTTACTTAATGTTTAAAAGCTGCCACTATGGTCTTCGTTGGTTTTATGCCCCTTTTAAAATATGCATAGAACTTTGTTACATAATTCAAACCTGAAAATATTTTGGAAAATACTTCAGTTGTTTGTATGCCATTGCGTATTAAGCAGTTCAAATGAAATAAATAAGGGGAAATGTACCTAGCTTATTAGTTTTATTCAGCCATCCACTTTATCACCAAAAATTCTTCAGAAAAATAACATAATACAAAAAGCAAGTTTGAAACTAATGTTGCAGGATAAAATGAACCTAATGCTGAATAAGTTGAGTTTTAAAAGAAAGACAATGAAACCACTTGCTTAAAAGCAAAGCAAATTTTAAAAGAGAGAAATGCAGTGGGGACTGTTTTGCGTTTTGAATGATACAATTATTTCATTTAATACAAGCCAGGTACATTGTTCACACAAACTGTTAGAAGTTGCTGGAATACGTGAAATCCTAATGAATTTTATAACATGTGCTGTGATTCATCATACAACACTGAATATAAAATAGCAGAGACAACACAGATTCGGGATTTGAAATTTTGAAAAATGAGATCTGACATTTTTATGGAAGTGCTCATATTAATAGTGGCACTTTGAAGGCTATTTTAAAAAGACAATAGGAAAATTCATGTTCTCTTGGATATGCCCCAAAGAGAGCCTAACCACCTGACTGCATCAAATGGTACATAAACAGGTGTCTATCTCAAAGCCAGCCCAGGAAGAGTTCAGAACTAGGACTGATTTCCTGTCCCTCAGCCGGAAGGAGTTGTCTTGGTGACTTTCTCTTTCATACTGGTCTAACCTCCAAAAATAAATCAAGCCAGATGCCGGTGGGTCCAGGTGTGTCTAATTGAGCCACACGGAGAACCAAATGATCTGGAAATGTTTAGTCCAGTTTTTGTCAGAACAAATTACTGGGATGTTCTCAGGCTCCCTTAGGGACTAATTTATTACCAGATACCAAGTCTGGTGCAGAGCTACGGGCCAAGCCTGATACCCACTTCACCCCTGTATGCAGAGTCTCCGGTTGGGCTGCTGTGATGTGAAAAGGAAGCATTCTAAAATAAGAGCACAGCCAAATAAAAAGGTCCTGATACTGCAAAGGTCCTGGCAAGAGGTGTGTATCTGGGGCCTTTTGCTCCTCAAGGAACTCTTTTTTTTTTTTTTTTTTTTTTTGGAAAGAGAGGCTTGGTATGTTCTCTGTGAATTGCCCTTTCTATATAGCATATGTAGGGACAATGGAGTCACTCAGGCTCCCTCACCCGGCTGTCTGGGCGACTGTGGCTCCACGGTGTTCATACAACGTTGATGAGGGCCCGCATGCGCAGAATCACGCTCTGTTATATAACCAGTACTGGCAGCCTGCCGGCTTTGTGTTCACTTAGTTTATAAGGAGTTGGGACTTTCCACTGGCGTGGATCACCCCACCCTGGAATAAAGGTAAGTCAGACATCACTACGGCTCCACGTATTTTCTTCCCACTGCCTAAATCCCGCATTAACCTGCCCGGCCTTGAAAGCTCGCATGCGCTAGAGACTGAACATTTGTGCCCCCCCAAAATTCTTATGTTGAAATCCTACCCTTTGGAGATGAGCCTTTGGAGGTAATAGAATTAGATGAGGCCATAAGGTAGCGCCCTCGCGAATGGGATTCGTGCTCTTACAATAGTCACAAGAAGTACCAAGTGTGGACAAACAGACTTCTCACTCTCTCTCTCTGTTCTTTGGCCGGCGAGGCTACAAGGAGCAGTCAGCAGTCTGCAACCAAAGAGGGCTCTCGCCAGAGCCTGACCATGATGGGTCTCTGAGCTTGGACTTCCAGCCCCCGGCACTACGAGAAATAAATTTCTGTTTATAAGATATCCAGTCTGTGGTACTTTCTTAAAGCAGCGTGCACTAAGATACCACAGCGTGGCAGTGAGCACTAACCTAGCAATTCCAATGGTTTTAGTATAAAATATTCCCATTTTATATACATATCACAAGGGTATGGAGCTTGCTGAAAAAATCTTGAAAATCGGGTTTGAGTTTGGTATACATTTGGTCCAGTGGACAGCCCCTCTGTGCATGCTCTCCGCTCACCACCGTTCCCCCTGGAGGGGCATCGGATTCCGGCTCTAAGGGCTTCGGGCCCTCTCTCTAGATGGCACCTCCTACTTCCCTCAACTCCTTACTTACAGACCGAAGTTGCACACTCCTCACTTTTGTTGTTGTTCTCCTTTTGGACTTTGGAAGAAGAGTGTAAAATATTCTTCTGTTTCTGGCTATCATCAACCCATGCAACACCCTTCTCTTGTTTCATGTCTGTGTTTTCTGCATCACAATCCAACCACAGACTTCCCTTCCTCCTGCCCCATTGGCATGCATTCTAATGAGTTTAATATATACCCTTGGGTCTAAATGTGTCTTGGGAAGATATGTGGATGTGATCCCAATTTATATAGAAAGTATTGAGTTATATATGTCATTCATTTTCCAGTAGGAAACCACATCTTCATGGATATAATAGCATAACCTGTGACTGTTATGTGGCATTCCATTATTTGCACCCTCTGCTTATTACCAAGCACAGCCATACTCTTCTGGAGATGGCTCCTTTACATTCTCAGCAGAGATGCCGGGCGATTCCTGTTTGTCCCGCATTGGAGATGAGCCAATCATCCAACTTTCTAACTTTTTACCTGGTGTCATCCAGCTTTCTAACTTTTGCCTAACTGATGGTTGTGAAGTGGGTCTTGTTATTGTTTTCATTTGCATTTCTCTGATTCCCACTGAAATTGGACATCTCTCCACACACTTGTTACCCATTTCGATTTCTCCTTCTGTAGATTTCTTATTCATTTCTTTTGAACATTTTCTTTTGTTTATTGATTCATTCATTGTATATTTTAGATAGTAATCTCTTCTCCAGGTTTACCCTCATTCTGTTAAATTTGCCTATGGGGCTCTGTATTAATAAAAATCCTTAATGTGGGCATAATTAAATCTACCATTCTTTCACCTTAGTTTTGCAATTCTAGCATCACGTTTAAGAAATCTTCACTGCAACATCACAAAAACTTTCAGGTAGAACCGTGTTAAATTTACGGGTTAACTTGAGGACAGTCTACATCTTTAGAACATTGTCATCTTGTCATGAACGTGTGATCGCTCTCCAATTCTTCAGGCCTTATTTTATATCTCTTAAAAGGTTTTTACATTTTCTATCATAATAATTTCCTGAATCCTTTGTAGGTTAATTCTAACTACTTCATAATTTTTGGCGTTAAAAATAGTGTCTTATTTTCTAATAAATTATTGCTATGGTAGACTTTTTTTGACAAGATGTTATTTAGTTATTTATCTTTAGAGAGGGAAAGGGAGGGAGAAAGGGGAGGAGGAAAACATCAATTGATTGCTCGCTCTCTCGCTCTTCTCTCCCCTCACCCTCTCTCGTAGTCGCTCTGACCAGGGATCAAACCCACAATCCAGGCCTGTGCCCTCACCCAGGATCGAAACAGTGACCTTGTGCTTTGCAGGATGACACCCAACCAACTGAGCCACACCAGTCAGGGCTGCTATGGTAGACTTTTCTAAGTTCAACAAGCAAACTTCTGAATGCTCTCTTTAAACTAAGAGTTTGTCTTTTTATTATATAGTGTTTTCTATGCAGATTATTTTATTAACTACGAATAATGACAAGTTTGTTCTTCTTTCCAATTTTTCTATCTCTCATTTCTATTTCTAGTCTCTTGACATTACCCAGGACCTTTAGTTATTTATAGAATGGTAAGCAGTGCTGATAATGCTGTATCCTTGTTCTGTTTCTGATCTAAAAAAGGAGTAACGTTCCTCCATTAATTATGATGTTTTTCTGTAAAGTTTTGTAGCTAACATTTACCAGGTTAAGGGAGTTTCCTTCATTTCTTAGACTACTGGGAGGTACTATTTTTTCATTAATATAACTTAAAACTTATCAAATTCTTTCTATTAATATGGTGGGTCTCAATGATAGATTTTCAGATTTTATGTAGGCCTTCCATTTCTGGGATAAATACTACTAGATCATATTATATTGCTATACTATATGATTCACTCTAATTTTATAATATTTAATATAGAAAATTCCTTGCTTTGTCATAAATGAAATATACTTTTTTTTAAGAATCAAAGTTATGCCAGCCTCAAAAACAACTAGGGTTGCTCTTAGTCTTTTCTCTGGAACAATTTACTTAGATGAAAATTATTTGCCTTGAAATTCTGTTAGAACCCACCCATTAAAATAATAAAGTTGAGGCTTCTTTTTGAAGGTAGGATAATTTCCATTTCAATTCCTTTAGAAGACGTTGGTCCATTTGGAATTTCTGTATTTAATTCTGAGAGTGATGTTTCCTTATAATTTTATTATTTTTTAAACTCTTTGACTTGTAATTATTTCTCCTTTTCATTGAATGTTTTATTTGCATGCTCTCTTTTGTCCTTGATTAGTCTTCTCAAAGATTTGGCTAATCACTGAGTTATTTTAAAAACTATTATTTTGAAAGTTTTCAATGTTATACCCTGTTTTTGTTGCTCATTCTCATTTTTGCTGCCATATTTATTATTTTTCTTCATTTTTCTTGGGTTTATGTTTACTGTAACTTTTCCGTCTTCTTAAATAAAAGATTTTATGTTCTATTACATAAATGAAAGCTATACATTTTCTCTAAAGGTTAACTTGCCTCCACATCCAGCACATCTTGACATTATGCTTTTATTTATCTTCAGTTTCCTTTCTGCAGAGTTTTATCTAAAATATTCCTCTTGTAGAAACTTCCAACATAAGAGTCTTTTTCATTGATGTAGCATATTTACATTTACCTTATTGTTACATCAGAATTTTTAGTAATCTTATTTCATATTCTCAATTATCATCACGTTTTCAATTTATCAAATATTTGGTGGGGGTAGTCTCCCATTCCTAACTTCCATTAGATAAGTTAATATATTTTTCTGAGAGTTTAACAGTTACACATTCTATTTTTATCCTTCTGTTAATTATTCCTAGCTTATTAAGATCTACATTTCTCTTCATTGTTTCCTATTAATTTCTTAATATTTATATTTATATATTCTGCTCAAACAAGTCAAGGATAAGAGATACTATAGATTTGCCCACTCAGTAGCTGCTTAAACTTCTTACTCACATGTGGAGGCTAGAAAGCTGAAAAACACATTTCTAAGATTTCTTTGCAACTAGAATGCCAGAAATTTATGTTCCTTCAGTGCATGCACACCAAATCTTGAGTTTTACATGTACTTTTGCCATCTGTTTCTATTGGATGTTTATTGATGTGAAATATACAATAAAAAGTTTCATAATTGGAATCGATTCTATTAGTATATTTTCAACTGGGACCTAATATGTACACCTGAAGAATATTCTTGAACCACCGCATTGGTAATAGTTTTTCTCCCACTTAGTTGAGCTTTTGGAAGAGCTCGCTCTCGCTCGCTCTCTCTCTCTCTCTCTCTCATCTTTAGGGAGAATTTTTATAAGAGTTTGTTTGAGTCAAACTGACAACATATGCCAGGGAGAATGATCTCAAATACTCAGTTTTTCAGCTTCTTTTATGCATTTCAAATTAAGAAGGACTGGAAGAAACTTTTAAGCATAAATTTTGAAGGGGATCTTCAAAAGCAATGGACTAATTAATGACTGCTGTATTCCTTTAATTTTTAAATTATTTTATTGCTCCCTTTAAAAAAATGTGGGCCCTGGCTGGTGTGGCTCAGTGGATTGAGTGCAGGCCTGCGAACCAAAGGGTCACTGCTTCGATTCCTGGTCAGGGCACATGCCTGGGTTGTAGGCCAGGTCCCAGTTGGGGGCGGGGGGGCGCGTGAGAGGAAACCACACATTGATGTTTCTTTCCCTTTCTTTCTTTCTCCCTCCCTTCCTCTCTTTCTGAAAACAAATAACTAAAATATTTTCTAAAAATTAAAAAATTTGGGTAGATTAAGAGGTATTTTTTATTCAAATCAAGATACAACACCTGTTTCTAAAATACACCACTTTTGGCACATGTAGATTTGTCAGAGGTTCAGTGAAAAGTGATTCTGAATTAATGAAATTGCTACTTGACTTATAGTCAATGGAATAGGCATTTTTTCTGGGGTAAGTCTTCTTTGGCATTGAAAATACTGGAAACAATTTTAAGAGATGTTTACTCACTTTTGGTTTTCTTATTTTGCTTTTTGAAAAATGTGGAAGCCTTCTTTTCCAAAGGGCCCCAAATGGGTCCTTAAGAATATCTTCTAGTAGGGGCCAGCTGTACTCATGATAGCCCTCTGCTCAGCCACCACAAAGACCTAGACTGAGGGGATCCCGTTTGCGGAATGGATTCAGCCAGGCCCTCTGGTGCCAGCAAAGTAATGGAGACAGGAAATGAGAAGGAACAGAATGCCCAGACTCCTCACTCTGAGCCTACCCAGCGCCTGTGGAATTTCTTGCTTTACCCAGATGGTTTTGGTTCCAGAGCCCACTCTCACTCTTAGCTCCCTGCTTGCTACCCTCCTGACATCAGCCAAGCCCACTCCATTCCCATATTTCATCTTAATGCCTGAAAAACCAGTTGTGTTCAATGCCCCAGCTCTGTATGCTGCCTAGGAGGGAAGTGAGATGCATCAAGTCTGTAACTGAGCAATGTGAAGAGTAGCCATCGAACTCTCATGACCCCTGCTTGGTAGCTAGCTGTCAGGTATCAAAATACTTACCACTGGGGGGAAGATTGGAGAGGAAATTGTCTTGCAAAGAATACAACAACAGGAAAGATCTACAATGCTACGGTCAATTAGTTACGTGAAAGGTGGGAAGGAACCATCTGCTTACTGTGCCAAATAAGCAAAAAGAAAACATCTGGGAAGACAAATGATACAGTCAATATAGAGTTGAACTGAAATTCAAGAAGCTTATGTGATAGCCCCCGCTTTGTGGCAGTGTGACCTTGGGGAAGGTTAATTAACCTCTGAGGACCCCAGCTTCCTCAGCAGTACCTCAAGAGTTTGGGACTAGATGACACCAAAGTATTTTAAAAACAACGGATTTTTTTCTTGACCCCAACTGACCTCTGTTGCTAATGCAGACATATATCCAACACAGTCATTTTGCTCATAATAGGGATTCAATACGCTACATTGAATATCCATAGGCAACCTAATCAGGTAGGCTGTTTCCGACGTGACTCCAACGCCTTTGAACGGAAACGTGTACTTTGGCCTGTCCATCCCAATCCCAGCCGTCAGGGGGTTGCCATCCTTTGCTGACTTACAGAGAACAGTAGCTCATGTTAAAATTCTTTGTCGCCCACATAGAATATATTCTTACTGAGTAGTTAATATACTTTACTCTCTGTGCAGGCAGTTTGGGGTTTGAGCTGGTTTGTTTATAAGCTAAAATGGAGTCACTTTCCACAAAATTATTTCCTATAAATTTTGGTAATAAAGTGAGACAGTGCCAAGGGGCAAAGAGGAAAGGTCGTAGCTTAAAACTGAATGGTGACAGGATCTCTGTTCTCACCTCAGATGGCAAGACTGGAGGTGATTTCCTCGGATTCTTTCATTAGCTTGAACATTTACATAAAAAATAATTATGTTCTCCCAAATAGGAAGATACTTAAGTACTATAAATGTATGTGTCTTTTTTAGAAGTTATTTACTAAAGATTAATTCATCGTGTAGAAAGACTGCTGTTAATTTATAGGGCAAAGAACATAACTATGACCCAAAATTTGGGTTCAGAAATTTTATACACTGTGCAAAGAGATAAAATATTGAATTACAACCACAGGCTCATCTCATTTTCTGTTGACCCAAATGGTTGGTGCCACGAAAATGGTGTGATTTCTATACTACATCAATAATTCAATAGTCTGAAGTGGAATTAAGAACAAAAGTTTTAATTTTGTTAAATTGTTTTAGTGCAAAGAGCCCTGAACAAGAACAAAGTAAAAGGAGAACATCGTATGAATATTAGTTTTCTGGAAGGAGACTATTGTTTATTAATATAAATAACCCACTAAAATAAACCCCTACTCAAAATGGTAGCACGCATCTCTTTCTCTCTGCTCCTTCTCTCTATGTTTGACTCTCAAACTGATATAATATCATTTGACTTTGGTTCTATTTTAGAATAATCTAAAAATATTATATATTTTATAATATTATAAAATATTTCTTCTAGTCATTCATGGTTATTCTTAATTCAAGTAAGATTTTTCTGACAAATATATTTTTTAAATCTCTTATATCTAGACTTTAGTGTCTGTTTTTATCAAAATTGTTACCAGAACTCTTTTACTTAATCAATATGTAGTTATTGAAACCACTATATACTAGGATGATTTTGTTTTCTTCATTCTGATTATATAATCAATATGCAATTTGATTACAATGCAATAATTCTCTAAGAAATCTCAGTAATGTAGGCATAGTATTCTGGCTTTCAGTTTAAAGTAAGGATGAAAATGACAAAAGCCAAGTTGTTTCTCTGTTTATTATCTCCACTGAAAATATTTTCTTCAGCCCTGGCTGGTGTGGCTCAGTGGATTGAGAGCTGGCCTGCAAATCAAAGGGTCAATGGTTTGATTCCCAGTCAGGGCACATGCCTGAGTTGCAGGGCAGGTCCCCAGTAGGGGCCACGTGAGAGGCAACCACACATTGATATTTCTCTCCCTCTCTTTCTCGCTCTCTTTCCCTCTCTAAAATAAAAAAATAAATTCTTTAAAAAAAATGTGTTGATGCCCAGTCAGCATCTTTAAAAATAAATAAATAAAATATTTTCTTCATAGATATGTCAGAATGACAGAAAGTATGTTCTTTCAATTGTGTGGTTTTGACCTTCATGTGCCTGTGACTTCAAAATACCGTATTTTTCAGACTATAAGACGCATGGGACCATAAGACGCACCTAGGTTTTAGAGGAGGAAAATAGGGAAAAAATTTTTGAAGCAAAAATGTGGTCAAATATTTAATAACATAAATAATATAATATTTCACCAATGTAAATGTAAACAGAACTTAACAGCAGCATTAACAACCATTATGACTGACTTTAAGCTTTAAGCACGGAAACTCCACTAATCATCAGGGAACCCCAAGAACTCCTCGTCACTACACTCTGACTCCTGTAAGCTACATTCGGACTATAAGACACACTTCCATTTTCCTCCCAAAGTTGGGCGGGGGGGCAAAGTGCACCTTATAGTCTGAAAAATACAGTAATTTTCTAGTTTGTCTATGCAGTTACCTATTGTTTACAGCTTGGCCTTTGGAGACAATAGGGCTTGTGTTTAGATCTGATATTGCCACTAGTAAAATATTCAACTTTAGTCTTGGCTTTTCTGAGGCTCAGTTTTTTCATCTTAAAAGCAGAGATAGCATGCCAAGCTCACAGGGCTGGGGTTCAGTCCAAAAACCGGTCCTGTATGAAAAGGCCGAGCACCACGCCTGCCACAAAACATGACTCAGTATTGGTTTCCTTCTTTCCTTCTGACTTTCTTCACTGTAGGGTTTTTTTTGCTTTAAGATACTACTCACATGACTTTCAAACTTCCTCTGTAACTGTCCAAAGCTGGTTAACTTGTTTAGCCCCATCTCGTTTGCTGACAATCGGGAACGTAGTGTAACATCTCTCCCTTCTGGTCTGTTTAGAATTGCACGTGAACTGATACTTATTCATTAGTACAGGAAAACCTCAATTATCTGAACAATCAAGTAATCACAGAAAAGGCAATGAAAAAAGTTAGGAGGAAGCACTACTATTAACAGAGGACCCACAATTATATGACACCGTGGCCAAAGGATGAAGAACATTTCTTTAAGGAATTCCTGCACATCTAGAGTGGATATGGCAGGATGGCCTTTTTCATCCGGAGCCCTGAAGAAACTCTCACACCACCACTGTGGGCCAGGTGAAGGTAGGTAGCACTGCAATAACTAACAACCCCACATCCCCGAGACATAATGCCACACACATTTATTTCTTGCTCGTGTTAGGTGAGAAAGGCAGGTCAGTGAAGGGCTGTATGCCACACCATACATGGGGACTCAGGCTGAGAGAGGTCCTACTACCCCTGCAGCTTTTCTGCTGGAAACATGCAGCTTTCACAGTCACTGCAACAGGAAGAAGAGTAGTAGAGTTTCTTGCATTTAGCAATTAAATGTTTTGGCCCGGAAGTGACATGCCCCTTCCATTTACAGCCCATGGCCTCGGCTAATCACATAACCCTGCCTACCTGCAATCCTCTTGTGTGTCGGGAAGGATATACAGGGAAGCACTCAGGTCTCTACACCACCACTCATAGCAAGAGGAAGAGACATGCATCCATGAATGGGAAATAGAGGCAATGGCCCAAGGCAGCCAAATGGATACCTCCTACATGCCCTCACCTGGTGCTCAGTTCATTCCCAGGTGACTTACGTGATGCAGAAGAGGCAGGCCCACAGGAGTCTCAAAGCCATAGTAAGGAGCACAGCCACTAGTATTGACTAGAAGTCATTTAAGATGTTTTTACCCCTTGGTAGAGGCCCAAAGATAAACACTGACTAGAGAGAAGATAGTTTATGTCAACAATGGATACCAGCCAGAATATAATGCCTCATATCCACCCATAGAGGGACCTACGTGAGCCACCCCACCATTCACACCCACAGAAATTAGGCGAGATCCTAGGGAGGAAAGAAAAGATCTGGAATTTATCTGAGAAAATTCCAGAAATCATTAGCTCTATATTACCCAAGGTTAAGTTTCAGTTCAAACTTGTGTAATGGAATGATTGTTCAAAACCGATGTTATATCATTTGAGGTAAAATTATATCTTCAACTTTGTAAGTATCATGACTGATTTGTAAGTATCATGACCGGTTTGTAAGTATCATGACTGGTAGACAATGATGAGCTAGTAAAAGAACTAAGGAGTTTAAAAAGATCTGTTTGTTGGGTCTGGAACATCCTGGGTGGGGAAAGAAAAAAAAAATGATGGAGATATCAGTGCCCAGCCCAGATGCATGGGCAAAAAGCAGATGTTCCTGGACTAAATAGGTAAGAAGGATTTGACCAACCTGGGAATTATATTACTTTCTCCTCCAATTTTAAATTAACTTGTTTTGCTTGTGCTTTCTTAGGATAAAACTCGGGCTTGAGGGAAAGAAGTAAAATTGTTTATGTTTGCAGGTGACATGGTTTTATAGATGTAAAATCCTAAAGATTCTACCAAAAAAAAAAATGTTGGAACTCATCAACAAATTAAGTAAAGTCATAGGATAGAAAATCAACATTAAAAAATCAGTCATGTTATCATATACTAACAACCAACTATCTGAAGAATAAATTAAGAAATAAAATCCACTTACAATAGCATCAAAAAGAACAAAATAGAAAGAAATTTAACCAAGTAGGTGAAAGATCTGTACATTAAAAACTATAACACATTAATGAAAGATGCTGAAAAAAACACATATAAGTGGAAAAATACCCTGTGTTCACAGACTGAAAGAATTAATATTGTGAAAATGTCCATACTACCCAAGTAATCTACAAGTTCTAAGCAACCTGTAGATTCCAACATTCCAATGGTATTTTTTCATAGGAAGATACTAAAACAGTCCTACAATTCAAATGAAACTACAAAAGACCCAAATAAAGCAATCTTGAGAAAGAAGAACAAAGCTGGAGTCATGACACTTGCTGATTTCAAATTATATTATAAAGCTATAGTAATTAAAATGGTATGGTACTGATATAAGAAGAGACATAAACCAATGAAACAGAACGGCAAACCCAGCAATAAACCCACCCATATATGATCAACTAAACTTCTTCAGGATCCCAAGTATACAAAATGGGGAAAGGATATTCTTCAATAAATGGTGCTAAGAACACTGGATATCCACATGAAAAGATTGAAATTGGACCCATATTTTATACCATACACAAAAATCAACTCAGAATGAATTAAAGACTTAAACTTAAGATCTGAAACTATAAAACTCCTAGAAGAAAACGGGATAACCTCCTAGACACTAGTCTTGATAACGATTTTTTTAAAATTTGACACCAAAGCACAGTCACCAAAACCAAAAATCAACAAATGGAACTATAGCAAACTAAAAAGCTTCTGCACAGTAAAGGAAACCATCAGCAAGATAAAAAGGTAACCTCTGATAAGGTGTCACTGTCCAAAATATAGAAGGAACTCCTACAACTCAATGGCAAAACTACAAATAACCTGATTAAAAAGTACTTGAACAGACATTTCTCCAGAGAAAACATACAAATAGCTAAGAGATGTATGAAAAATGCTTAGCATCAATAATTATCAGGGAAACAAAAATAAAAACTATGTTGAGATCTATCACCTTACATATGTTAGAATGGCTATTATTTAAAAAAAAAAAAGAGTACTAAAAGAAAACAGACAAAAAGGATAAAAAGTGTTGTCAAGGATGTGTAGAAAATGGAAACCTGGTACACTGTTGGTGGGGACTGTAAATTGGTGCAGCCATCATGGAAAACAATATAGAGATTCCTCAAATAATTAAAAATAGAATTACCACATGCCCCAGCAATCCCACTTCTGGGTTTTTATCCAAAGGAACTGAAATCAGTATCTCGAAGAGATACCTGCACTCCCGTGTCCACTGCAACATCACTCACAATAGCCAAGAGGTAAAGGCAACCTAAATATTTATGGACAGTCGCATGAATAAAGAAGATGTGGTATACACATACAGTAGAATATCACTGAGCCTTAAAAAGAAAGAAATCTTGCCATTTGTGATATCATGGGCCTTAAAGGACCTTATGTGAAGTGAAATAAGCCAAACACAGAAAGATAAAAACTGTATGATCTTGCTTCCACGGGAAATCTAAAACAGTCAAACTCAGAGAAGCAGAGAGCAGGATGGCGATTGCCAGGGGCCGGGGTGAGGCGGTGCAGGGAGATGATGGCGATCGGGTACGCGGTTTCGTTCCTGGCAGATAAGCAAGTTCTGGAGATCTGCTATGTAGCATGGTGCTCATGTACTGGATTGTCTATTTAAAAGTTCTAAAATGGTGGATCTTAGCTTGTGTTTTTACCACAAATTAATGACAATAATAACAATAACAACAACAAAGGGATGTGAGGAAACTTTGGAAGGTGGTAAATATGTCTACGACCTTGATAGTGGCGATGTCTTCATGAGTGTATACTTAACCCCCAAACTCATCGAGATGTATACATTAATACGTGCAGTGTTTTATGTGTAGATCATACCTCAATCAAGTACTCTTAAAAACAAATAAAAAGAAAAAGAATCGGGGGCTAACATAGGTCAGAATTAAGAACAATTGCCCTATGACCAATGAAAGCACGGTTCCCACTGCAGCCCATTGTTCTCCAGCTGCCAGAATGAATGTCTAACCCAAATCCTGTTCTTTCATACACTGTAGAAACCCTTAGTAGATTATATTACCTTTGGAGGATAAAGTACAAACGTCTTAGTCCAATGCACAGTTCCTGCCTTCCTCTTTATGTTTTCCCACACTGTGCTCTTCAGCACCAGTTATTCCGAATATTCTGTAGTCTTCTGACACACTTTTTCTTCAAATTTCCGCACTTCCATGATTAAATGAACATAAACATCCCCCGAGTGTCTGACCAGAACACCAAAGAGAGCCAACACCTGTGCTGCCCTTTAAGACAGTGCTACCGGGGTGGTCACACCGGAAGCTCCCCCTCTGGAAAGAGCTCAAGGCCCTGGTTTCCCAGAGTTACCCTAAAACCATCCTTCCAGAGCTGTTCAGTTCTTCCCGATTGCTTTTGTGTGTGGTTGCTCTCAGGACTTCTTTAACATTCTAAATTTGATGGCCAGGGATAAAGTGTGTCCCTGAAAACACGGAGCACTCCTCTGAACACAGTCATTCCTCTCAAGTGTCACTTAGGAGACTCTGTTATCAGGAAACTTTATTAAGCCTTTTTCTCTTCAAAGCAAAAGGTTCTTAAAGGGTTCGCTCCTGAATGGTAGCAAAACAAACCTGTTTAGCCTCTTCTCAAGGGTGAGAGTGCTTGGACAGGTATGAGAAGAGGAAGAGATACTGACTTAAAGAGCCTTTTTTCCTTTTTCTAACTCTAGCTGCCTTGTCTCTTAATCAGAAATACTTCAATAATCAGTCCACCAAAAGTCAAGTAACCAATCCCAGAAAGTTGATTTTAAACAGGTAGGTAGATACCACCAGTTTAGACAAACTTCGCTGCAGTGGGAGGTAAATCCTGTGTACACACAAGGATAGCGAAGCTTTGAAGTGAAACCTAAGATGTTGACCAAACGTGGGTGGGCTGCTTGTCAGGGGAGGGCCTGGGAGGGGCTCCAGGAGGAAGCAGGGGTTATCTCAGGATGTGGAAAGAGGAAGGAGGCCATGGACCCCCTGGGTAGACAGAGCATCTGGTTCAAAAACAAATAACAAATCTTAAGTTCTAACACAGTTATCAAGCTACTTAAACTCCAAAAAGAGGTTGCACTAACAGCTAAGCCATTCCAGGACCAGACACAGTCCCAGCCTAGCTCCGGGGCTTCCTGCACGCCAGACAATGGTTCATTGAACTGGGCTGAATCTCTGCTGCAACCCCGCCATGGTAGAATACGGCTAAGGTTGGAAATAAGGCCTGTAAAGAGTTAAATAAGACTAAATGAAGTCATGAGGGTGAGATTCTAATTGAATAGGACTGGTGTCCACAGGGAAAAGGAAGAGACACCAGGGATGTGTGCATACAGAGCCAGGACCATGTGAGGACACAGTGAGGAGGTAGCCATCTGCAAGCCAAGGAGGGGGCCTCATGGAAAACCACACTTGTGACACCTGGACCTTGGACTTCCAGCGTCTAAAACTAAGAGGAATACATTTCTGCTGTTTACACTGCCCAGTCAGTGATATTTTGTTATGGCAGCCCTAGTAGACTAATATATACATAGAGTGGGAACTAATCGCAATCCAAAATAATTGGGTATTCAGGAAATATTCATACTTTATTTTTCTATAGCTCCATTTACCAGTAATTTCAGAACCTGAATCCCCACTGCACCCAAGCCTCAGGTAGTACAGAACCTGACTTCAGTCCGCCCCGGGTTCTCCCAGGGCTGAGGCACCGGCACGGGAAGTGAGGGCCCTCACTGGCCTTTGAGCCTTATGACACCCTTTGTCGCCATTAGTCCTTCAGGTTGGGATCTCTGTGAAGCTGCAAAGCTCCCATCGGCCTGGATGCACCATTACGTGGTTTTCCTTTTCTGAGGTCTCCCCCTCCCCCGATGCTGCCAGAATCAAGGCCCAGGACTCTACTCTTAAACAGGGACAGGGGATGCGCTCTCTAGTGTGGCAGAAAGCTCAGCTTCTCCTCAACTTCTGGTCAAAATACTCTGTCTGTGTCACAAATTGTATTGGCTGAGGTCAGTTCAGAAGATGGACCAGAGACACTGAAAAGCGGGCTATCCCTTCCACACCCTGATTATAGCTACCACCTTGGTACTTAACATAAGGACAACAAACCAGTAGCATTGGCATCATCTGGGAGCCTTTCGGAACTGCAGAATCTCAGTGCCCTACCTAGAATCAGACACTTCCTTTCATCGCCAGGGGATTTTTTTATGCACCTTAATATGGGAAAAGCAGTGGCCTGGCACAATGATTCTTGAACTTTAGCAAGTGTCAGAATCATCTGAAGGGCTCGGTGAAGTACACAAGCCTCAGCTGCGTCCCCAGAGTCTGATTCGGTACATCTGGGGCACTGCCTGAAGACATTGCATTTCTAACAATCTCTCAAGTGATGGCGACGCTGCCAGTCTGGGGACCACAGTAGGAGTAGAATTGGTATGGAGGATTCGAAGACACATTAGTCTTTCATAAGTTGAAAGGTTGCCTCGGGTAACCTTTCCTGACTATTTTATTATTAGCTCAGGCGGGCCTGTCATAACATTTGCGAAGTTCAGGGCAGGAGTACAAAATCCATGTGCCATCTGTGTAAATATTTAAAGTTATTCATCATACTGAGAGGGATTTAAAAGTGTCCTGTTCTCTATCTTGACAAATTACTTTCACGATAATGTGGAAGATCAGGTTCAAGGGTAAAATCCTCAGGAATCTCAGGATTCTCAGAATTCCATGCCCATCCTTATCCAGACCTGCCCCTTTCTCTTCCTATCACCCCCACCCTGGGAAAAGACTCAGGAAACGGGCTCAGGGCCTTTTGGATAGGGAGTTCCGGCCTCCCAGGAACCCAGAGGCATGGTTCTGGAAGGGAGACACAGGATGCACGGTGACATATCACTTAGATTCGTGGGCTCCTTGCCCATGGGGAGCAGTGAGGCCAGAGAAGGGAAAGAATGGGGCTCTTGAAAGCAAAGGACAGAGAACGGGGCTCAACATGATCAAGCCTAAGAGTTACACAGACTGGAAGGCTCGAGCAGCCCGTGGCTTTGTGATATTCTTAGAGTCCTGAGACTGTTTTAGTTACAGACTAGGAAGTCTGTAAGATAACGTGCAACAGATGACCTACCAAGTTCTCTGACTCTCAGTGTGGTCTCCAGACTAAATGTTTGTTGTCCTTCCAAAGTTTGTCTGTTGAATTGCTATGAACAGAATTGTGGACGGAAAAGGGGCTCTACAAAAAAATCTGAACGAAAGTAACCTCACAGGGTGGTCAGATCAGGAATTCCTAACCAGGCAGGTCATGGTGGGTAGTCATGCCCCAGGCCTATAAAAAGGTTTATCTTTGCCTCCCCCGAGCCCTGTCCTTGTTCTGGTGCACCTAGGCTAACACACCTTTGAAACGCTAGAGTAATCTTTTTTCAGACCTTTCTGAGGTATAAGCACCTCAAGGGAGAGCACACTCTAGAGAACTACCCTGTAATCCAGTCACAGAGATTCCCCACCCCTTGGCTTTCTCCCGCCGTCATGCAATCTTCCGTCCTTAACTCCAAATGTGTAAAAAGATCTGCAAAACTGTCTTTCTTAGGAATATCTGAGATCATGTTCCCAGGCATGTCATCAGTTTGGTTCAAATAAACTTATAAAAATTCCATATAGGTTTGGATATTCTTATGTTGACAGAATGTTGGTGGAAATATGGAAAGCAAAGGCCAGTCTGGTGAGATCTCAGACAGAAACGAGGACCCTGTGATTGGCCAATGGAGGAAAGGCCATCTCTGTTACCAAGTGGGAAGGAACTTGTCTTGGCTGAACTGTCTTCTAGGTTTTTGTGGCAGGTAGAACTTGTGAATGACGAAATTGGATATCTAGCTGAGGAGATTTCTGTGCAAAGTGTTGAAGGAGTGGTTCCTCCTGAGTATTTATAGTAAAATGTAAGGGAAGGAATTGTTAAGCAAAAGTGAACCAGAACTTGAAAACTCTGAGAAAATTCTCAGCCTATTTATATTGCAAAAAAACCTGAGAAAGTCTGCCCTGAAAAGAACACTGTGGGGTGTGGCTCTTCCTCATTTGATGAAGAGATCGTTGGAGGGCTCCTGGACTGGATCAGTCATCTCCCCAGCGGTCAGGCATAGAAGTGGGATTACAGCAGCAGAGATACTACCAGCTGGAAACAGGAAAAAAAAAAAAAAAAAAAGACAGAATAAAAGAAGACTTGCAGACTTCTAGGACTCTATGGTTCTAAACAATAGGAATAGAGATACCCAGCTGCAAACATGCTTTACTCTTCAAGAAAAGGAAAGAATGACCATGAAGAGGACTGTGAAGTCACCCAGGCTACCGCTCCGTTCTCACCGCAGGCCCAAGGCTCAGGGCTGTTTCTTCCTCAGCCTCAGAGAGGTTCTGCCCTGTGGGGCCTGGGGTGTCTACCCCACAGAGCTATGGGGTGACAGTACCACCCTGTGGGGACTAGAGGGCAGAGCATCAAACCCAAAAGGATTATCCTCAAGCCTTAAGATCCATGGAATTTGTCTTGCCAAGGTTTGGGCTTTCTTGGTACCCATCCTGCCTTTTTTCCTTCCAATTTCTCCCATTTGGAATGAGAACATCTATCCCAGCATTGCATGTGGGAGGTATAAAAGTTGTCTGGTTTCACAGATTCACAGTTGGAGAGGAGTTTTGCCTCGGATTAAATTGTACCCCAAGTCTCACCTGATTTAGATGATATTTAAATAAGACTCTGGATAATATTTAAGACTCCAGACTTTAGAGTTGATTCTAGAATGAGTTAAAATTGGGGGGGGGGGGGCTATTGGGATGGAATGAATGTATTTTGCATGCAAAATGGGCATGAATTTGGGGGAGCCAGGGACAGAATGTTATGGACAAAATGTGTATTCCTCCCAAAATTCATACGTAGAGGCCATAATCTTTAATGTGATGATATTCGAAGACAAAGCCTTCGGGAGGTACCGGAGGTTAGATGAGGCCCCACCGCTGGGCGCTTGATGGGATTGGTGCCCGTAGAAGAAGACATACCAGAGTGCTTGCTGGTGTATTCTCTCCCTCTCCTCCGTGTGAGGACACAGCCAGAAGGCAGCTGCTGGCAAGCCAGAAATAGTCCTCACTGACAAGTAAATCAGTCAGCGCCTTGATCTGGGACTTCCCAGACTCAAGAACTGTGAGAAAATAAATTCTGATATTTAAACCACTCAGTCTGTGGTACTTTGTGAGGGCAGCCCAAGCTGACTAATGCAGGCATCAGCTGGGGACTTGTTAGAAAAGCCAGTCCCTGGGCCCCACCCAGACCTACTGCATCAGAAACTCCAGGTCCAGGCCCCCGGGAGGTTCTGATACTTGATTTCACAGCTCAAACGACAGTTTTTATTCTTTGATGTCCCTCCATCAGGAACAACTTAGAGGATATTTTTTATGAGAATTTAGCTTTAGACTTCTGAAAGTGCTCCTTATTCCGTTATCAGCAGGATCTCAGGTTCCTCATCAAGTTTTTGAATACAAAATGTGACTGCTGAGATAACGTGTTCAATTGAGGTACCTGGTTAAAAATATCCAAAAAGTCAATCAATATGCTCTATCTCCAAGAATTTTCAGATGCATCCTTTTGTTTCAAAGATTTTTTTTCATATTTTTACCTTTAAAATTTTGGCGATAAGGCCTTAGAAAGCACATTTTGGAAAGGCATATCTCTTTATATTCACGTGGACATTAAAACCACAAGGGTATATGACAACTGCTTATTGCCTCAATCTCTTTCCTGAGTTTCTTAGGAGAGTCTCCATAGCGATATTTAAATGAGGAGGGAATTTAGTACACAAATAATAATTCATATTTGAACTTAGGTAAGGATAGCATGGCAAGCTTTGATATGTGCCCCACAGAAGAACAGGAAAAGGAAGTCACATGTCTTAATCTACTTGTAAGGTATTCTTTCCATACCTCATGTTTTATTCCACCATGACAGCGTCTTCAGTGTTATAGCATTATCTCCATTTATAAATGAGCAAAATGTAGACTCCGACACCTGACGGATGCATCTCAATGAAGGAAACATGGTCAGTCAATAGATGTCTTAGATTTGAACCCAAGGAAAGTCTCTATATTTCCAGAATATCACGATGCCCCTTACATTTGTGGAAACTGCAATACATCCTTACCATCTGACCATCTCTGAAAAAAACACCTGTAGTGTTGCAATTACTTAGTTCAGGCTCTCAGAATTTTTGCTTTACTTGCTAGAAGAACCTCCTAACAAGTCTTCGAATCTCTAGCTGGTTTGCCCACGTTCGAGGGCTGGAAGCAAAAGTAAATTTAATCATGGCACTCCCTGAACTAAAAATTCTCAACTTCAGCCTTCGAGATTAAGCCCAAACTCCATGACATGCCATCCAAGGCCCTTCTCAACTTGTCACTTGACCACTCCCTCCTCCATGTCACCTCCCACCACTCTACTCTCCCACAGGCAGTCTATGCTCTACCCAAGCCACTGACAATCCCTGCTCACATCATGTCTCTTGCCTCTCTGTCCTGACACACATTCTTCCTTCTGCCCAGAATGCCTTTCCTGATGCTTTTAAATTAACTTGCTTTTACTTGCTTTTCCAGGCCAATGTGCAGATTCATCTGTCCTCAGAAGCCTCCCTCAATCCTCACAGTCTGATCTGAGTGTGTCTCTTCTGTCTTGCTATTCCTTCTATCATAGCACTTACCTTGGTATATGAGAATTCTATACCCATTCAACGCTTTGTCCCACGGCTTGCCGACCTAGGGCCACTGAGTGAACTGTGGTGTTCTGGTGCTGGCCCACTGGGGCTAGACCTCCTGCACCCTTGAAATTGCCCTTCCATGTTTGTGGGAGTTATTATGGGAAGCCTCACATTTGCCCGTGATTAATTCCCTGTGCCTGTACAGCTACTGACTGAGGTCCTGTCTGAAAAACTATCTCCAGACAGTTGCCCTTCTTGGGCTACTTTTCCTTCTCCGACCTGCTGCTGCTGAGCCTGGCGGAGCCCATTTAACCCTCTATGTCCTTCCTGAAGTGGGACAGAGCCCACGTGCCATCACAGTAAGATAAATATATTGCTTCTGTCAGAGATTTTTGTGTTTTCACACAAAAATCTTTTTAATTTTGTGTCTCACTTACAGTTCCCACTCTCTGACAACACTTGGGACAAATGAGATATGGGCACCGTTCCATTCTCAAAGCCAGTTTGATGATGAAGACCATACATTTGGGTATAGCTTGTCCTGACTCTTTATCTCCCAGGAGAAATTCTTCTCCAGGAAGTTTCTTATTTCCACATGCAAAGACTCCTGGTAGTCCTGTCCCCACAGTAATCTAGATTTTCTCAGAAAGCTCTAAATCCAAGAAATATACTCAATTTAGGCTTAAACTAATTATCCCCACCACTCTCTCACCCATAGTGCTAGGTAGTGAGTATTAAAAGTCCAATAGGACATGGCTGTTATTTCTCTAAACTAAAGATACTATTATAACTGAATACTTGACAAAAAGAAAAAATTCATACCTTCCAGAGTCCCCTTTACAGTAAGGAGAAAAGTCAAGGAACTCTGGTTGTCCTCCATAGACGTGGGTCTTGGCCTTGGCGTTGGTCTATTGGTTTTCTTGCTACTTCCAGCCCTGGTGGCCTACCCTGTCAGGGAAGAGATAGTAAATGAGGCTGATGGAAGTCAGAGCTGAACACAGTGAGCCACTATAGTGGTCAGACAGTGGTGAAACCTCTCTGGAAGAAAAAAGTTGCCTACCTACTTTGTAATTTCCAAGCACGGAGCTAAAACTCCTGCTGAATCCAGCATTTTGATTAGAGGGCTTATTGCCTGGCAGAGCTGCTTTAGTCTCCTACAAAAGACAGGTAAGAATTCAGCCAATGTCCTCCAAAGAAAACCCCTTTTTAAAGAAAAGGATCATGGCCCGGCTGGTGTAGCTTAGTGGATTGAGTGCAGGCTG
The DNA here is from genome assembly GCA_004026765.1 of Micronycteris hirsuta. Classification (NCBI taxonomy): domain Eukaryota; kingdom Metazoa; phylum Chordata; class Mammalia; order Chiroptera; family Phyllostomidae; genus Micronycteris; species Micronycteris hirsuta. The sequence goes on along the minus strand of PVJI01012235.1, from coordinate 21,958 downwards.
GGAACCAGGTGGTCCCGGTTCGATTCCCAGTCAGGGCACATGCCTGGGTTGCAGGCCAGGTTCCCAGTGAGGGCCATGTGAGAGGCAACTATACATTGCTCTTTCTCTCTCTCTTCTCCTCTCTCTAAAAATAAATAAATAAAATCTTAAAAAAAAGAAAAGGATCATATCATCATTTTTTTTTCTTTCCCTTGCTAGATTCAAGGCCTTTTACCTGATGAGTGTCTCCACTAGGGAAATCCCAACCCAGAAAGTTCTACTCTAAAACCAAAGATTGCGTGGCCAGCCAATTTGAGGAAGTCTAGTTGTTCAAAAACCACTGGCTAAAAGTGAAGCTAGAGAGCTCTGTGGCAGGATTCAGAAAAGAGAAAGCTTCTTTTCCCCCAAATGGTAAGGCCAACGCCAGGCTCTTAGAAAAACAAGCACATCCCTGGTGCTAGAAGTGTAGCTGTTGCCATGGCACCCATCCAGCCAAAGCTTCAAATGTTGCGGAGGCTCCACGGAGACCAGGTCCTCAGCGTTAGCAGTGACAGTAAGATGCAGCTGTTAATTATATTTTAAAGCAACAAGAAAATCCCTCTGAAACGCTGCAGAGGGTCTCATGCCTAAGGTAAGCTCTTGGCAGGAATGGAGATGCCATGGATAAATTCCTTGTCTGTTCTTTTCAAATGCACAGTGCTGCATCATGTGTAAGGCAGTGAAACCCAGTCTATGGAGCATTGAGAATACATACCTCCTTTAGTTTCCCCTATAGTAAGGTACACATTTTACTTCTGCCCCCCCCCCTTTTTTTTATCTTTAGCATATTACGGAACTATTTTTTAATTTTTATGGTATGATTTTAGCATCCATTTGTCCAATTACCTCATTTAACAAGTGAGAAAATTCATGTTCCATGATGTTTATTACTTTGATCAATCAAGTTCCTAGTGCCAGCTATGTCTAATTCCAAAAAAAATCTATACTTTTCCTCATCAGTCCACATTGTTTCCCTAAACTAGTGACAAATATGTGATATCCTGTATCAATTAAGAATGATTTTGACCTCACTCACTCCCTTCCTCTCCCTCTCTCTCTCAAAAAAGCAACACAGGGTCAGCAGGACCCTCAGTCAGTGTCCCTGCAGTTTTCATGGCCTTCCTACCTAGATATCCCTCAGTTGACTTTCTTTCGTTTCCCTGGACAGAGCCAGGTTCCATGGATACTATAGCTGCAAGGGAAGCTGAAAATGTGAGCATTAACTGCCTTTGCTGCTACAGCAGTTGGTAGTTAATAGACGCACAGTGAAATGGCCATTAAGTAGCCAACCAAAGGTGTCTATCACATATGCCCACAGCCTGCAGGGAATATTTGCTGTATGGCACTTCCTTAGTTTAATGATTGTAATCCTTTTCCAGAATTATTCTTAGAGCCTCCTAACTGATAGTCCCTGTCCATGGTCTATCACTAGTGGTAGAATTCGGCGGCATCTCAAGCTGACTTATTCATACATTTGAGTCCTTTCCATCACAGGATCTAAGTAACCATCCACATATTTAATACATTAAGCATTTTGAAAAGAGTTGGCTAGGTTTTCTATCTGTGCACACGTGGAAAATTTCACAACAAAAACATAGCAGAAGAACCCACTATCTTTTTCTTCCCCCACAACCATTTGTGCCCCCCTTAGCCCTGGTGTCAGTCATACAAACTGTCTGTAGTATATAAATCCCAGATGAACTTGAAATGTTGTACCTTGCCTGGAGGAAGTAAGAAACATATACACTCGGATACTAAAATCAAAATTGAGACTTAAAATCCTTACAGAACTATAAATTGACTACATGGACATTTACAAGTTTTTTTATTTCTAACATAACCATTTCAGTCAGGTTGCTGGTTTTCAGATTTACTGACTTGGAAAATTAAGACTTCCCTATGGGATACTTTATGCTTGTCACTTGGTAAAGTAACCGCCTATTTGACTTAAAAGCCCAGATTCAGAATAGTCTATCTGAAAAGCCATGAAACAACATTTGAATTTATTTTTTTGTTTCCATAATCAAGGGCTGGAATGGCGCCTCAATAAGAATGCACAACAGCAACCACTAAGCATCTCAGATTCCAGGAGGAGTCATTAACATTGTATTCTATGTAAATGGGCCCTCCCTGGAGCTTTGCAGCGGCAGTCTAACAGTAGCTGCTACAAAAAAGAAAGAAAAAAAACAAAACACAGCAAACAGCACACCTATTAGCCTGAGAGATAGTCCCCGCAAGATTTGTGCTCACAGTGATGAGACGCGTTTTTCTTCCGTTGACCTTGCACCTCAGGTTATGCCCAGAAAGGCTGCGGCGCTCAGAGCCCAGGCCGAGTGAAGCCTGAGTTGAGCAACTGTCTTTCAGTCTTTATAATTTGATGCACAGCTCAGGTTTTCAAATGACAAAAGAGAGGGAACCGGGTGCTCTAAATCCTCCACCCCTCTAGAGAATGACGACCAAGGACAGAATTGGGAATGAAGATCTGGTGAGGGTCAAAGACAAGTGCCAGGAAGAGTCTAAGCAGAACGAGGGGAACACAAGTGTAGGGGAACTTGTTACTGAACAAAAAGTGGGGTTCAGGTGACCATCACTGCCCATAGGCAAACTCCAGTGGCAGAGGTTTGGTGGAAAAGGAAAGAAGTCTTTTATTTAAAAACTGCACAGTTTAGAAGAATGGCAGTCTTCTGCTTCAGAGCCCATCCCCTCCAGAACAGCCAGAGGAGAAGCCTGCCATCCTCTGACAGATCAGGCCAAGGCTGTGCCTGGAGTTCCTTCTCCCATTTAAAAATACCGTCCTTTGGGAAAACACAGGCAGCCACTGCAAGATCATCCAACCTGCTCAGCTTCTTTCCCCATCATTGTCTGGCCTCGGGCTCCATTCTGGAGTCTGTGCCCGCGGCCAGTGCTGCCAGCTGCTGCCACCACTTCCTGTGCTGGGGGCCTGAGGCCTGCCACCTGGCCATGCAGCTTCCAGGCCCACACATCCATACTACAGATCCAAGAGGAAGAGAGATGAGTTTCCACCTTCCTGCCATTTAAAATCTCCCAGTGCAAACTTCCATGCATCCTGGAAGGGCTCTGCTCCCTCAGCCAATCCCTTCCTTTTCCCAGACTAGACTGACAGGTCTCACTCCAGTGCAACACCTCTCCCTGCTGCAAAGTTAACCTTTACAGTACAGGTGCTGCTGTGTCCCCTGGTGCCACCCACAGCCAGGGACCAGAAGAGGGTAGGAGAGCTCTTCCCTTTGTCCATCACCCTGTAGCCTTGCACATACTCCGGGCAAGGCCTCCTGCGTGTCTTTGCCTGCGGGTGGGGAAACCCGTCATCACCCAGTATCAGCACGGCTTCACCTGCACTGCCTTGGGCATTTCCTGTGATCCCTCCCTGACTCTGGGGCCCAGCCAGGCAGCAGTATCAAGCTTACTTTAGAGACAAAATATGGCTGCAGCAGCAAAGGCATCTGGGAAATGCTGAGCTCTCTGTGACTATTGCTTTGTGACCATTTAATAACTCTCTATAACCTCACGCTTTGTTGACTACCCCGAAAACCCGAATGCTGCCCCCAGGAAGGAGGCTAATGAATATATAATTGTAGTAACTGACTGAAGTTATCTTTTAGCTTTTCTTTTAACTTGGTGGCATATTTTTTCTCAGGAAGTCTGCACAACCACCTGCCATCTAGTTTTGCTATTAATCCCTTGCTACTAACCCTCTTTAAAAAACAGACCCTGTCCTGGGAGGGGTGTGGATTTTTCCCAGCCGGCCACCATTGGGAGCAGCTGCTTTGCCAGTGTGTATAAATTTCTCTTATTAAAACGCTTATAAATTTGAATAAGGCTACATGTCAATTCTTCAGGATCAATTCTGTTGGCTTTGCCTAATAACAAGCTATAAGATCTTGGAAAGAAAGCTGCAGGCTACTATCTTTCAGGCAGAGAATATACCAGTTTGGAGGAGCCTGAGTAGCGTGTGTTGGATCAGAGAAGAGAAACCTCAGCAGTTAGATTAGTCCATTGGAACCAGATTTAGAAGAGAGCAGTCACAAATTTTTTTTTATGCTTTTCATTCATTCAACAAAAATGTATTTGTATCTCCTATGCAGGCATAGTGCTAGGCCAGGCACTGCGGTGAGATCCAGCAGTGGAGGCAGACATGGTTATTGCCCCCAGGAAGCTTACAGTTCAGCGGGCAAGGCAGACATTAACAAATAATCACACAAATAAGTGTTGAATTTGAATTGCGATAAGTGACGGGGTTCAGGACACAACACACCAAAACATGGCACCTAGGCATATTGAATATTTCAAGCTGAAGAAATTTGAAAAGGTAGCAAATGCAGAAAGAACTTTTTGACTTTTGCCTGAAGCAGGTCCCAAAACCCTCATGTGAGAGGTGCCATCCCTATACCTCAAAAAAGGAGCGTTCCACCTACTTCATTCTATCTCCTGGGGCAGAGAGAAATCTGAAATCTGGCCTCGTTAAATTTCCCCCGTTCACTACACTTAGCACACCTTTGTCCCAGCGCACCTCTCCATGATTTCCCACTCTTCATCAAACCTAGCATAAAAACACTCAGGTCTAACCATTTCTTTGGGTCTTCAATTCTTTGTGAAGACTCTCATGTCACATAAAACATAAGTAAGTTTCTATTTTTCTCTGTCTTTGCTAGGTTAATTTTCAGGCCCATCCAAGGACCCGGAGAGGGTCTAAGTAAAACTATTTTATCCCCTACGCAAGCATTTCACAGGAAAAATGCAATAAGCCAGAAGAGAAAAACATAGGCACGTACCCAGACGGAGGCAGAGCGGACATGGGGAAGTGATATGTAAGCCCATGAATGATGAGTAGAGTCCAGACAAGTGAAGAAGCCATTAAGTGCTGGAAGCAGAGGAAACGGCATGCCGGGAGGCCCTGTATATGGAAGAACTTGACACATCTGAGGACAGAAAGGAGGAGAGAGTGAGCAAGGAGAAAGGCAGTAGAAAGCCCAGCGCTCAGATTGGCTATAGGGTGCAGGGGCTTTTAGAGAAAACCCCTTCCAGTCCTGAACTTCAGTTCTGAATCACACCTATGCAGAAAGGTCCCACTGGGCAGCTGGTCCACCACCATGCAGGAGGCCACCCGGCTGTGAGGACACTGTCTCTGCTCGGAACCTTCAGCAGAGCGTATGTGTATGCCCTGAAATAATTCAGAGGTATTAGTAAAGGCACCACCAGGTCAAAAGAGGCCAATGGCCATTCAAATCGCTGACATTTGGGGCACTGGGCCGGGTTACTGGTGCCTCCCTTCAATCTCACATTAGCAACCACCAACACCACAAGGTAGGGGAGCTGGCTTCACACCAAAGCACCAGCCCCTCTGCAAAAGCCTCCCTCCTCTTCCTCTCTCCTCCCACTGCACACTAGCAACAGCCCAATGTAGCCTAGCCAGTGGCTTCGGGGTCTCTTTATTTCCTAACATTTGGAAAGTGAAGAATTTCCACAAAAGGAGGTTTCAAGATTTGAATTAGTCCAGTTACGTGTTACTTGTTGCATCAGTGATCCTTCCCAGTTGACAGGAGGGGAGAGAGGATCTAGATGCGTGAGTGAAAGGAGGCTGCATCCAGGATGGCTTGAGGGGCAGCTTGAAGACCACAGCCTTCTGCAGCCCCTCATTTGCATAGCAAACTCAGACCCTGAGGCTCAAGCAACTAATTTGAAGACAAGTTTCTCCCTGAGCTGAGGTTGTCTCCCTTCATCATGCAAATAGGTGCAAAAGTTGTTCATTCCTCGCATTCCAGTCTAATGACAGGTTTGGTCTTCAAGGGGCCAAGAATAATTTTCCACACTAACTTCCGCTAAAACACTAATGCAGAACTTGCTGGAGCTCTTAGATCTGTGTACCCCAGAGACAGCCTGCTCCAGAACTCTCCAGAACAGGTTTGGACGAAATAACAAAGTGGAGGGTATAATTCTCTTTTGTTTTGTTTTGCTTTAACTAAAATCAAAAGGAGTCAGTAAGGAGAGACTAACTACACAAACAGACTACAGCCAGACAATATGTAAAACAGAACTCTGATCCACAACCTGCAACAGCCAGTCCAGTAAAACAATCCGTTATCTACATTAGCCAGGCCAGGAAGCCAACAGCTGTCTAAGTCAGACTTGTGGGAAGTCAGACATTATCTCTGGTAAAATCCAGAAAAACAAACAAAACCCCCTGTAAAGGTCAGCCCTAGAGGCCAGGACTTGATTAATAACTGACAGCTTCTCTGCTTTCAGTTTAGGACCAAGTAGGGGCGGCCAGATATGCACCCCAACCAATCACGTGGAAGCCCAAGGACAGCTCCCCCGACGCCAGCAGCCTCCCATCAGTCACACCTGCAGCCCTCCCTTTTCCCACGGTAAAGCTCTCCCGCTCCCCTTTGCCAGCCCCAGAGTGTCTGCCGAAATGCAGCTCCCTGGTTATAACGAGTTGAATGAATAGCCTTTGCTTGGTCTCATTAGGTCAGTCTCCATTTCTCTCCACAGTAGGATTCCGTCATTTGCTGGGTACCCGACACATCACCGATCCTGGTCTCTGGACCTCGGTTTGCCTGTCTGTACAATCGAGTTCATATCGCTAACCCCCGTCTCCATCAGCGTATTGTGAGGAGGAAATAAGTGCTTTGTAGACTGAAGCACTGAAGCAACTAAGTTCTTCCTACTGCGGGTGTCAACGCTGTCCCTCCACCACTTTCCTCCGCTCGTTCCCTTCCTCCTCTCATTTCACACCTCCTGGACATAATTCATACAAATCTCTACCGACACAAAGCTTTAGAAATAGAGACACGTTGTTTCTCGGCCTCTCCCCCACCCTTCCTCACCCTCTCCTCCCTCCAGCGTGCCGCGTTTTCTCTCCCGAGTCAGGCTTTTTGTCCCGTCAGCGTCTTTTTCTTTTTCTCTCACCTCCCTTTTCTCATCGTTATTGTTGGCTTCTGTTCTCTGATGCTAGGTTGGAGGATTTTCAAAATGTTAAAATCCCGCAAGTTTTCCCTGTTCGAAGACAAATGTTGTTGGCCTAGTGGGTCTGAGAGCATTTTAAAAGAAATGCAGTTTCTTTATTTCCAAGGACGAAAGGATAACACTAACTGAAAAGGGAATAACAAAGCCTCGAAGGGATCAGAGTTGTAATTAGCCTATTCATTGTTTGAATGCAAATTCAGGCTCACAGAGAGATGAGAATTTTCCTTGTTTGTGCTCTTAATTTCATTAGCAAATCTTATTCTCTTAGTTGCATAAAATCCCATTACAGGGTAATATTCATCACAAAAATTAATCCCAGTGTCTCCCATAATTGCAAACACGCATCCCTGGTACTAAACCAGTGCTTTGTTCTCATGATTATGGCAGATTCTGCCCGGGTCAGCGCTGTGTGCTGAGACCGTCACAGCCGGAGCCTGCCTGGCCCGCGTGTGCCTGGCCTGGGGATTCTGGGCAGTGCTGCTCAGACCTGGGGAGCATTGTGCCTGCGCGGTCAGGGCCGGGGAAACTGTGTCCTCACCCTTTAGTTCTTCTGGCTGGTCGAATAATTTACTAGGAGGAAATCAAATTTTAATACGTGCACAAGGAATTCACATAAGCATGAAAATTCCAAAGACAGTGAAGCAAAATTGGAGAGATATATATATAATATTTATGATATTATAAATTTTACATATAATGTATATATGTAAAATTTTGGACGAGGGAGTAAAGGGAGGAATGGGGTCTTAGATTTCAAAAGTGAAAATGGGTGATTTGCAGGTAGCTGAGAGAGCGGCAGACAAGCTCCTGCCAGGCAGCTCAGAGATGATGGGGCACAGGGCAAACCCAGCCAGCAGCCCCTGCTTGGATTCCTCCTAATACTAAGTCTAATACTAAGGTAAATATACTTAAGGTGATTATACTAAGGTTCCCTTCCTGGAGCCATTTTTTTTTTTTTTTTAATCTGAATCTCTTGAAGAGGAAAGGGGAAGTGTAAAAACAAAAACAAAACAACCCTCTTTCCGGGCTTTAACTAATTTCAGTAAGAAATAATCACATTTCAGGGATACTCATTCCTGACCCTCACGGTGCCTCTCCCTTTCACTTCCCCAAATTTCTAAGTCAGCAGGTCTGAGTGAGAGGTGAGCATTTCCAAGAAGTTTCCAGACTGTGCGTCTACTGCCAATTCGGGAAGCCCACAATGAGAATGTCTGCCTGAGGTGCTTTAGGGATCGGGACAAACTCGAACTCAGTCAGACCAAGCCACCCACCTCCACTGACACGTGCTGCCAAGTAAAGAGATTCCCAACTGAGACCAAGCCTCTTGTCCTTAGAAAACAGAAGTTAAACCAAGGATTTCAGTTCACACTAGAGCACACATGCCTGACATTGCCTCCCACAGGATCCCTCCTTGAGGCTGGAAGGAGGGAAATGACAGCGAGTGAACGGAAACGGCGGGGTCTCAGAGCACTAAAGACACTGGGTCCACACCATCTCGTCTAGCCCCACGGGCTTTCTCAATGGGAGCCTTTCCTCCTGAGGAAACATCTGCTTCTATGTCTTTTGGTTGTAAGTAAAACAAGAGAAGAATGATTCAGGGTCCTCGGTGCTCCTAAGCGCCAGTCACCTACAGTCACCTCCTGCGCTGTTACAACTCTCACAGTTCTGCCTGTAGCTACCTCACTCTGCGCTATTAGACTCCAAAATAGTGGAAGTCGTATTTGACAACTGTTGCGTTGGGTTTAGATGCAAAATTAACTGGATATACTTGTGTCAGTCCCCTTGACCTGGAGCTCTAGGAGGACGTGACTTCTCGGTATCACTATACTGTGCACTGAGCATGACGAAGCAGTTGAACCAATGGTAATTAGGTTCCCACTTCTCTGAGCAGGGCTGAGAAATAAGCAAGACAAGGAAGTGAGCTCTTGCTGCTGATGGGTTAATTTGGGGTAGAAGAACCTGTGGTGAGGACGATTCAACATTCTTGGAGAAAAGTGAGAAACTCAGGAAAAGGGCTAAGTACAGGCAAGATACTCACCTGCTGCCATGTGTTTCTTGCCCATTCACCTGATGAATTGTGGCCCCCTTGATTTCAGTGACTTCTTCAGCACGCAAACAAAAGATACGTGAGCTGAGATAAGTCCAGCCCCAGAGTAGAACTGTAGGGACACGGGGGTAGCCAGGAGAGTTACTATGGCAGGGCACTTTCTCCATGTGAGGGACAGTTGGTAACACAGTCTGTTGACATGGTAGTAGTGAAGACAATGATGGAAGAATTTTAAAATAAAAGCAAGACTTCCTAGATAGGCTCATTCTACTCCTCAAGTACATTTTTTAAATTCATTTGGGGTTGGCTAACAGTGGAATGAGAACACATGCTATCATGAGCATAGTTTGTAGGTCCATTATGTGGGAAGCCCATGGGCATGGTCAAAAGACCATGATTTCAGAGTCAAATAATAAGAATACAATCACCTCTCTGAAGAATTTTACTGAACATGGTAGGCAAGCAGATCCTCATGGTCAAGTCCAGATGGGTATGAACTTGGTTTTGTGAATACATTTAATTGTGGTCATGAGATTATAATAATCATTAATACAGAAGTGAATAGTCTATTAACTACTAATGATGATATTAAATTATTATTTTCTTAGATTTATACCAAAAGTAGCTGATTTGAAGTCGGTTATGCTCCTCACCAATAAATGAGTACATTAAAGAATAGTCATATGACATCCACAAAGAGACAGTACAAGGTGGCAGCTTTAATATCTAAGGTGCTGATTAGATAGGAAGTGAACTGTTAGTTTATGCAGAAAGCATACAAGTAGGAGTGTCATACCAATAATGCCACGGAATCCATGACATTCTATTTCTTTTAAAAATGTTGAGCCCTTAATGCTGTCAGAAGTAGTGGTTCTTTTTTATAATATTCTGAAATGTGTAACTGCAAACTCAAGCAATGGTGATAGCACTGGTGTTAGTAGTTGTGATTGCCTTCTGTTAGACAGTGGTGGGCTCAGATGATAAGAATGCCAGCAGTTGGAAGAATTATTAAATGAGGGCACTTCCAGTAAATGTCGTAGGTAAATACTTGCTGTTGGTCGATGTCTGTCCAGTTCTGGCACAAAAATTAAGTCTGAGAAAACTCAAGTCAATCCTGCAAAAGAAAAAACGCCTCTGACAGAATGAAGAGGATTTTTTCATATCAAAGTCATTTTATACAACGGATATGCAACAGTCTTGGAAAATACATCCTATACAATGTTTCATCAGCATTAGCACATGATTGCTAATGTAATGGTTATTAACCCTAGTTTTAGTAGAATTGATGAGTTGAAATCAAATGATATCATCAATCATGAGGTTATTAACAGAATCAATACTGCTCCTGTTAATGGCCAAGGGCTTGAGTTTCCTATCAACTGGTAAGTATACATTTAGTGGGTTTTGATGTATATCTTAGGAGAGAAGACATATGGGAATTAAGGCAACTGTTAACTCTAAAATTGTAGGAAATACTAAAATAATAAATTCAACTGAGAGTACCAAAGAACTCACTGACAACAGGGCTAATATTTCATCTGTAATGAGATAAATTAATAGGCGGCCAGCTGTCCATTTGCTGTGAGTTGCATGGCTTGGGCTATTGGTTGACTCTTAATACAGTCCAGTGAAACCAATGTTTCCTGGGTGGCAAATGAAATAATGAGGTTTTGATTTTATAAGGGAAACCACTAATAACTGTCCCTGCTTATAGTAGGACTGTTCCTTGTAGAAATTTTGAGATTTGGGTGATTGGGGTAAATGTCTGGTATACTATCCATAAACAGGTTTATAGAATAAATAAATAAGTCACATAAGATTAGAGATCAAGTTTGTTCTCAGTGGCTGTGAACTAACTTAATTTGGCTTTTTAAAAAGATTTTATATATTCATTTTTAGACAGAGGGGAAGAGAGGGAGAAAGAGAGGGAGAGAAACATCAATATGTGGTTGCCTCTCACACACCCCCTACTGGGGACCTGGCCTGCAACACAGGCATATGCGCTGACTGGGAATTGAACTGGCGACCCTTTGGTTCACAGGCCGGAGCTCAATCTACTGAGCCACACCAGCCAAGGCTAACTTAATTTTTTGATGTAATTAGACTAATTATTGCTGAATATAATGAATCATGCAGTTCTTAAAAAAATGGTTTAGTGAGAGAAACAGAATTGTTGAACATATAATCAAGATTATAATAGGTAATCCTAATAACACAGGATAATGAAAAAGACAAGTACATTTTGCTTCATTTTGTCTCTCAAGGGGCTGGGTGTTTTCATACTTCAAGTGTTTACTTAAGCTTTTATATAAGCTGATTTTTCAAACGTTTGATATGATAGAGGGCATACTTCTTGTTTTCAGGCAAATGCTTCTGAATTATGAATCTGAAATGCTTCTGAAATAATTCTAATTATGAATGTCATTAGCATTACTGTTTTTAGTGAAATAAATGACCCTAAGTATGAGACAGAGTTTCATGCTTTGTAAGCATGTAGAATCTAGATAGTCTGACTATTGTCATAGCGACACCAGAAAGACTACAGATATGTTGGGGATGGTTAAATCAACACCTAGGAATACTGTTGTAAGGTGGGCTTTTGGCTCATGTAACCCATGATGAATATCCTGAAAATAACAGGAATCAGTCTGCAAAACCACGTGTTGCTATAGACACGACATGGTGGAAAGGGGCAAAAACATAATAGATATTGTTGGGATGGTTAATTTTATGTGTCAACTTCACTAGACAATGGTAATCAGGTATTTGATCAAATAGAACTGGGCGTTGCTGTGAAAGTATATTTCAGGTGAGATTAACATTTAAATCAGAAGAATGTGAGTAGAGTACTGTCCATAATGTGGGTGGGCCTCTTCCTATCCATTGGCGGCCTTAAGAAAAACTGCTGACCACCCACAAGGAGGAGGGGAATCTGAGGGGATTCTGCCAGCCTTCGAACTCAAGTTGCAACATCAGCTCTTCCCCGGGTCTCCAGCCTGTTGGCCTATCCCATAGATTTTGGACTTGCCTGCCTTCATAATCGTGTAAGCCAATTCCTTAAAATAACTCTCTCTCTCTGTCTCTCTCTCATTCTCTTTCTCTCCCCCCTTCACCCTCCATCTCTTTTTCTCTCTCTTCCCATGTCTATTACAGATTTAGTTCTTAGAGAAAAATCATCTCAGCCCACTCAAAATAAAATTAAAGGGCAATTTACTTAAAGAATACTATTAAGTGACAGATATTGCCAGAGAAAAGTTAAATACTCTAATGATTTTTCCTTGCTCTTGGTAAGAATTCATCTTCACCTTCAGGAAAAAAGATAAGGCATGCGCCTGCAAACCCGAAGTGGCCTGCACCCTTTCATCGTCTCGGGCTAGCAGTCACGTCAGGTTTCAAAATGAAATGCGAGTGCTCAAAGCCGAGAACTGAGCACACCGCAGGGAAAGTCATAATATTCAAATCATTCCTCCCTCTAGTCTGCATTTTTCCTCTGTTCAGCTTACATTTCTTTCCAGCTTGCCAAAATGAGACTCTTTAAAAACCAGGTGTTTAGATAAGAAACTGTCTGCCTCAGTCTCACTGTATGTGAAAGAGGGTCAGTGGAGAAAATGTCATTTATTTTCTTTGATCTCCCTATATATCTCAGGACCTTGATCCTGCTTTTTAGGAATGTCCATAGCCTCAATCTGATTTTCTTACGAACCAAAATCCCAACATTAGGAAGGAGAATGGTAAATTTGCTTATTCCCAAGTGACATGGATTCTCAACAAACATTCCCCCTAGTTTGGTGGATTTTTCAGCCTTCTGGCACAGACAATACAAAACTTACAAACTCTATTCCCCACCCCGCCACTTTTGTTTGGGGATAACTCCTTAAGATTTGGTTTAGATGTAACCTCTAAGCTTCTCTCCTCCTTCTTCTACTGAGGGTGCTTCCTTTTCTGCCCCCACAGAAAGCGATGCATGGCAGCTAAAGTATCTGATGGCCAAGATTTGTACCCCAATTTTTCATTTAGTCACAATTTTTCTCTTTTATTATTTTGATTTCAGCGTTCTTTAGGCAATTTAATCCCTTGGCAGACCTGCTTCTAAAACCAAGAGTCAATATTCACCACCAGCATGAGGGGTTCTGCTATGAGAAAAGAGAACCTGACTGCAGATGGGCAAGGGGCTGAAAACTTTCCTAGTAAACTCTGGAGCCACAGCAGGGACACACAGACAAAACAAAACAAAGAAACAAAAGCATCTATTCTTCCTGGGAATGGTGAGAAAGAGCTGATACAACCTGAGAGAAGAAAGAATGGACCACTATATAAGAATTAACAGAGATCTTCCACTTGGCACATCCCTATGTGTTTACCAGAAGAAATTAAGAACCAAGAATCCTCTGTGCTTTTAAAAATGTAACATTGGAGCATCCAAATATCATTTAAACTCTTCTGGAAGAAGAACCTTTACAATCTTTGAACATGTATAAACCCGAGACATGAGAAACTATAAGCATTTGAGGGTTATGCATATTCTGAATAGAAATAGGTTTATTCCAGGCGAATAAACACAACGAGGCAGCTACAGAGCGTTCCCATTTATTTAAGTAATTATTCCCCCTTAAGGAAATATTTCAAAACTGCACAACCATAATGGGGCAATGAGGAGAAATCAAGCAAGTTAAAATGCCTTCAGGTATCACCAGCGGCCTGGGGATTCCAGGGAAGGAAGCCGTCTGTGAAGAACCGACTGAGCTTGGTGGCTCTTAGGGAACAGCTCCACAGCTCCAGGAGCGGGACTTGCGGTCCCCCAACTGCTCTAACAAGGGTTTCCGCCTGCCACCTGCTGCCGTGACCAAACCAGCACCTAACCTATAAAAACTCCGATTTGTAGCAGATTCTATGGAGGAGCTAGATTTAATCCTCAAAATGAGACGTAGCATTGGCAGGGAGGTTGGGAAATGGTTAGAAAGGTCTACATGGAGAAAAATATGAACAAATATGGTATCATTCTCTTGTTATCGGCTCATCAAGAACCAAACATAATTTTCCCTCTGGTAATTTCTTGTTAGTGGGTTGCATAGCCCCTTGAATATTAATATTAATTACCTCCTTAGATTATATATTAAAAGAAAAGAACTACTTTGTGTCAGAATTCCTAGGAAAACTTTCTGGGTTTCATAGCTCTCAGACATCATCGACTACGGTCTTTGCTCTCTGCCGCTAGGTAAAGCATGTTACGCATTAACTGAGAAATGAGACGAGGTCCCTCATGCATTCTCAACACGGTGCTACGACTAAGCACAACTTTGTAGACCAATAGATTCAGGAAAAAATCCTTACAAATCCAAAAGACTCTAGATGTCTTCACTTACAGAAGTGGCCCATGTTTACATTAAGAAAGAAGACAACTTACCGAGAACCAACTTGATAAATATGTTCATAAGCACAGCATAAAATGAGCAGGCAAAGAGAACTCTGACCTCCTTGTCAAACGGAGGCTAGAGTGGTCAGACTTAGATTTTTTTCCTGGGATAGTAAGGCCTCTGAGAAGTAACACTGTTGGCTATGGGATATTTTGAAAAGTGCAGCCATCGAAAAAAAGCTAAATGGCACAATATCAACTTCATCATCTATAGTCATTGGGATTTCAATTTTCACTAAAGGTTATTTCATTCTCCCCCACTCCGACCCCACTGTAACAGACCCCCAGCTCTCTCTTTGCTCTTTGCTGCAATGAAATTAGTCCTCTCCAGACTATGTTGCATAACTAAGAAGAAAGGGATTGAATAAAATATTACAATTTACAAATCTCACTTGGCAAACTATGTGCATATAAATCAACACTTCTGGTGAAAGCCCCAGAGCTTTTTAGTCTCCCACTGAATTCACTCAGTGTTCCGGCATGTGAATACATGGGAAGGAATAATGAACTGTGATCGTGCCTCACTTGAGAAAGGTGGCTACAAAGACAATTCAGCAAGACATCCCAGCTCTTTCTCATTCAAGCCTTCAATTCAGAGATGGGAATCAGCCATATTGTTTTGTCTGAACACTGCCAAAGCAAAGGCCTGAGGAAGAAAAGCATCTAGCCTCTGGCCATGTAAGTAGTATCATTCTACTAAAGAAAGAAGGAAAGAAGGAAAGAAGGAAGGAAGGAAGGAAGGAAGGAAGGAAGGAAGGAAGGAAGGAAGGAAAGAAAGAAAGAAAGAAAGAAAGAAAGAAAGAAAGAAAGAAAGAAAGAAAGAAGAAGAAGAAGAAGAAGGAAGGAAGGAAGGAAGGAAGGAAGGAAGGAAGGAAGGAAGGAAGGAAGGAAGAAAGGAAGGAAGAAAGGAAGAAAGAAAGGAAGAAAGAAAATAAAGAATTTTTTACACATACACATACTCGTATACATCCTAGGACAGAGTTCGGTGAAGCGAACAGAAACTGGACAGGGCTTCGGAACAGAACAGAACTAAATCTGAACCCAAGCTCTTCACTATGGTCAAACCACTCTTGATCTTGTTGGGCTTCAAGTCCTTCATGAGGAAAATGAAGGCCGTGATATCTACTTTCTGGGTTTTGTGAGGATTAGTAAGGTACTATGTGTACACGGACCTACATGTACATAGTAGGCTCACATCCAATGGTGGTCATCACGACTTCCATCCTCTGCACTGCCCAGCTGTAACAGACCGGCAAGAAAAAAGAAAAGAACCATAACTCAAGTAACAGTTCTTAAATTATATTAGATCTTTCAAGCTGTGCGCTCTGTCTTGGGGGAAAAACTCACCTATGTGTCTGGAACCCCAGGATTATTGGCTTCTCATGGAAAGGGTGAGGTAGTAAAGTCTGGATCTAAATTGTCTTACTATTAGCTCATCCGATACAGAGTCCAAAAGAACATATGGAACAGTGCATCTCTTAGACTTGACTTCTTACTGGGGTAAGACCTGCGCTCTTAACCCTTAGCATACCCACCACCTAGAGACGCCTCCTCTCCTACGCCAGCTTCGTCTTCCCCAAGGTTCCTCGAACCTTAAAGAGGTTTCCCTTTGACTTTGTGCATTTAGACTATTCTCTCTTTGTGTGCAGGTTATTACCCCTTCCCTCCACCAAATGCCATGCTACATGGTTCTTGGGCAGATCATTCTGGGAGGAAAACGAGAAGAGGGACAGAGGGAAAATGTCACTCATAGATGTCTTTGTTTAAGGTGCAAATGCTTCTTAGTGGGGAGCACTTTCACACTGCCCAGGAACCCTGTGGGCATCTCCAGAGTGTTCTTATGTGTTTTTCCACCAATGCGAGAGGAGGAGAGAACACCCATCCTGCTATATGCCCCCTTCTATGAAAACGTCTCAGTTCTCACAAGGACCAGAATCCCTCACTCCCACGTGTAGGTGAAAAGGAACTGAGGTGTCACCATGTATGCTTTGCCAACACTGCTCGGTCTCTAGACTTACTGCAGCTGGTCTCCCAGGAACAGCGGCACACACACAGCTGATGACTGCTCTCCACCACCAGCATCCCTCCATCATGCCCATCCACACCATGAGTCATTCTGCGTCCAGTGTGCTGTTTGCAGTCCCATTTGGACCCTGATGGCTCCAGAGTAAGTGCTTTACAGGGGGTGCACTTCCTTCCTGTTTAGGAGTGGTAGAAATCTCCGCCACATTCCTGCAGGGAGAAACCACTGATCTCCTAAGCCCTTACCTTCAATGTAACCTCCTACTGTATGTCTCTGCCTTCCCTTAGAGAAAGGAGAGGGGACTCTTAACCTACTCACAGGTATAGGGTCAACCGCCTGAGAAATAGCAGATGGTCTTCTCCACACCCACTTCCAGATGGAGGAGAGCCTTCTGAACCCTGGTTTGTGCTAAATTTCCAACTTTATGAACTTGAAGGTATCCTAGCTAGCCTTTTATTCGACTAAATTTTGGGTTCAAATACTGCTCAGTATCCATCTACAAAGTATCCTGGATTGCCAATGCCTCTGCGGTGATAATGAACTAGCCCTTGAATTTTTAAACCCAAACAATTGAAACATTTTTGGTAGTAAATAGCTCTCAAAATTTTTTCTTTGATCAGAATGGACCCTGGAGAGAAATCTTTGAATTGTTAAGGTTTTTTCCTTTTTGAACCTGTGTGGTATGGGCCAGGCAGGAGGGGGAAAGTATGTGAACAGTTCATTGCCACCAATATATCACTAAGGACTCAGCTATATAGCCCTCAAGCAAAAAGAAAAGCCAATGTGAGTTATAATTCTAGGGTTGCTGATTGGATGGTTTGTAGATGGGCAGCCTTTGGGGAAAATACTTCCCTCGGCTGCAGCAGACCCAGCGGTCTCATTCTGTCACCACATGCCCATCATCAGAGGCCGAACTGCCCTAAGTACCCCCAATACCGCTTTCTTCCCCAAGTGGCTCAAGGCATCATGCATCACTCTGGGTCCCAGAAAGGCCTATTTCCAAATGCTCCCGTAGTCCATCTGCAGTGTGTGCTCAACAACTGTGCACAACACTGCATTTCTCCTGGGCCCGGAAAAGCCGTGCACCTTCCCCGTTACAGGGATCGCTTTCCCCTGCCTCCACTGCCCACAGCTCTGAGGCTTCTCACCAGGGAGCTCGCCCCCCTCCCCCCGGCCGCCACCCCACAGGGGCAGTGGTAGAGTCTTGCCTGACAAAATTTCTCAGCAGAATGTGGGCATCTCTCCAGGGCTTAAAACTTCCTCAGGTGGGAGTCGCCAATAATACCCGTGTCTTTAATATGAAACCAAAAACAGTGATCCTCTTCCCAACGGTCTAAGCCTTTCAGAATCTGAAGTACAGTATATTAATGCATTTTATCCAGCTGTTTAACATGATTATGCTTTCTTGAAGAATCTGTTTCCTTCGATTATGCTAGCACTGTGTAGGCCCAATGCTAGGAAAAGGAAGGCAAAGGAGGAGAACAGTCTTCCACTCACAGGCACACCAAATCTCATACACACTTTTAAGGTACACACTAACTGTTTCTATCATTTTGCTAGGGCTGCCACAGAGTACCATGAGTTGGGTGGCTTCACTGACAGAAATTTCTTGTGTCACAATCCTGGAAGTTAAACATCCAACATCAAGGTGCCGGCAGGGCTGGCTCCTTCTGAGGGCGGTGAGGAGAGGATCCGTCCCAGGTCTCTCTCCTCGGCTGTGAAGGGCCATCTTCTCCCTGTGTCTCTTCACACGGATTTCCTCTACACGTGCCCATTTCTAGATCTGTATCCCCCCTTTTTATAAGGACACCAGTTAGATTGGATTAGGACTCACTCTAACGACCTCTGTAAAGACCGTAGATATTTGGAGAGAGGGAAGGTCACCCACTGCAACCCACAACACTGCTCATTTATAGACTCTGTTGAAGAACCCCCAGAATAAAGCATCATCCTTATACAAGACTACAGCTCTAGTGACAATTAGAAAAGAACTTGGTCTAATTCTTATGTTGACGTTCAGTAAACAACCAAAACATTGACCTCCCACCCACTGATTCATCAATCTCTTCAATTACAGAGAGTCTATAAACATTTTTTTATTCCAAGATTCAATATTTAATGTGAACTCCTTCTGGCACCCTAAAGCTCAGCTTTTAAGCGAGTAATTTAAAAAGAGCTCTTGGTGTTTTTCAATAATTTTGTTCTTCATGTTGTGCATAATTATGGAAATTTTTTCATTTATTAACTCTAATGAATTAACAAAATGTGCTGAACAGGTTGCCAGAGTGAATAAAGTTACATAGAAAAAAGTTGCCAATTTTCTGTTTTGCATTGCCAGGCAGTCACCAGCGTGCTTCGTACTCAAGCAAGACCAAAGTATGACCATCCATGTGTTTACTCATTTCAGCTCAGGGCTTCAGAGAGTTCTTTGAAAGTTATTAGTCACTGTAAAGAGACATGTGATAAAATTTGAAATTTTCACTTTTTTTAGAAGTTTGTTCTTCAACAAAGTAACCCATCTTCCATTGTTCCTTGAACAAATGGCACTGAGATATATTAAGCTGGATAGACAACAAGGCTTTCAGAAGGAGTATTGGTTTTATATAGATTTTAAATCTCACTTGCCCCTCAGTTTCAGAGTACATTTCAGAAAATAAAATCATTTTTTGCTTTTAGCTTTGATTAATTCCGTATCTTATTTTCCCCCAAGTCCCCTAACTTAGAACAATACTACCTTTTCAAAAAGGTCTAAAAACTTTATTTTCTCATACAAACCCCAAAAGAATTCTGGAGTTTCCCTCAAATAAAAGTCCAATCAGAAAAATCAATGGTAGGAAGCAATGTGAACCTTTTTCTCTCACTGTTCCTTTAATATTTTGGTGAACACCCTGAAGCATTTAGTGACTCAAAGTTTTGGGGCTGGGTGAGGTCATCTGAGCCCAGACTACTGGAAGCAGGCCAATTCTAGATGGCACTACTGCTGAGGGGGGTACCTGGGAGACTATGACATAGTAACTGAGACTATTTGTTAATATCCAGCACTACATTGGGGTTCAGGTCGTTCCTACTACACTGTTATTGGATTTAGCATCTATTTTCAGAAGTGTGTCCTGGGTGAGCTCCCAGCCTGCTCATCTACTCTCCCTACAGTCTGAACATTCAGGGGGCGTTGATCCCATCGAGGTCATGGCAGGCACAGTTATGCCTGAACATTCAGGGGGGGTTGACCCCATTGAACTGATGGCAGGCACAGCTACGCCTGCCATGTCAGGTACAAGTCTGAGAAACTGACAGCCCAGCTCTCCTGGTTCTGGAAGAGTAACTCCCACTTCTATTTCTACATCTTACCTCTGGGTTCTCTAACCCCAGGCGACATCCCCTATTTTGCCTGGGTAAACCCAGTGGACACAATTACTAACATAGTCCATTCTAAACTCATAGTTTAGAGTTTGTGAACTAATTTGCATCTGCTTCTTCTGGAAATTATGGATGATATATCAATATTTAGCAGTCGTATAAGTAATTTAGTCACCCAGACTTGTGACTCGGTGGGTAGACCCAGCCTAGGGGGGCCCTTCCAGATAGAATGGTCGGCAGTAAGATGGTACCTCCTTTTGAACCATGGCTCAGATGACTTCAGTTTCCGATCTAGTGAAAGCTGGGAAGTGAAGTCAGATCGCAAAGTATTTCTTAAATGAGCAGGTTATTTTCAGTTCTGTGACCAGGTTCTGTCCTCTTCTAGTGTTCTTCCTCGAGTTTCTCATTGATCCATGTATTAGCCAGAGTTCTCCACAGAAAGAGACCCAGTAGGAGATACACATACAGAAAGAGGTTTACTACGAGGTATGGGGGTCACGTGAGAATCCCCATGATCTGCCATCTGCAAGCTGGAGCCCAGGAAAGCCAGTGGTGTGGCTGAGTCCTGAGTGTCGGAGAGCTGACGGTGTAGATTCCAGTCCAAGTCTGAAAGCCTGAGAAGCAAGAGTGCTGAGGACACGAGAAGACTGATGTCCAGTGGAACAGTTGGGCATAGAGCAAATTCAGCCTTTCTCCACCTTTTTATTCTACTCAGCCCTCAACAGACTGGATGACTCCCACTCACACTGCAGAGGGCCATCAGCTTTACTCAGTCCACCAATTCGCATGTGAATCTACTCCAGAAAGATCCTTATAGACACACTAGAAATAATGTGTAACTGCATATCTGGGCATCCCGTGGGCCAGTCAAGTGGACATATACTTAACCACCAAAGGCCATGTCGCCTGGGATTACCACATGGAAAAACAGGAGCTTGCTTCCCATCAACTCACTTCCTTCTAAGTGATAAAAATGGGGGTTATTTCTCATTAGCACAGCCAGCTTATATATTTAGTAAGCCACAAATTAGCAACACTGGGAACCAGTACATATTTGCCACCAGCAGTTACTGCTTCCTACAGATTCAGTCTGCTGTCTTTAAATGGCACGTGCTGCATGTAAGTTAACTTTATGTTGATGCTCCTTCCCTCACCTTGTCTCAGAACATTGAGAATCCCCAGGACATTCGTGTTAACTGGACCTGGCATTATATTCTTGAAGGCATGAGGAGGAACACCAATATAAGAGAAATGGAATGAAACAGAGAAAATGGTGAGTTCTAGTCTTTCAAGCTGCAAACCTGCCTTTTGCATTTGACATACCACGTGATAATGCATGTCATATTGGAGACAGGTCCCAATTAGTTTACCAGCCCTGAAATTACCTAAACAATGTATTTTATAAAAAACTATTACTATACACAGTGTAGACTGCACCTCCCAACCCCCCACCCTTGTCTTCCCTTGGTAAAAGCTTAGTGGTATGAGGATAGAGAATGTTCATAAGACTGAGCAAATCATTCTCCTCTTACATATTACATGATGGTCTTGGAATAAAAAAACTTAAGCACCAGGTTTAATCATTAACACTCTAATGGAATTTTAGTGATATTTAAAATTTTTGTGGGGAGAAGACATTAAATATAGCAGGTTATAATTAGCAAAAGAACTACTACCTATTAAATTGTTTTTTCTCATTAAAGAGTAATTTGAATTAAGTGTAAAATAGTCTATGTTCAATTATGTATAATTTTCAGATCAAATTCATCTATAATAATATTCTTTCACTAATTTCAATGTAAGTCATTTTATAAATGACTTTTTCTTTCCTCAGCTAGGTAATGTGAATATTTTTTCTAGTCATTAATAACTTTTGACTATTTTTTAAAAGATTTTATTTATTTTTAGAGAGGGGGAAGGGAGGGAGAAAGGGAGGGAGAGAAAGGTCTACGTGAGAGAGAAACATCAATTGGCTGCTCTCATACACACCTGGACTGAGGACCAGGCCGCACCCCAGGCATGTACCCTGACCGGGAATCAAACCAGCAACCCTTTGCTTTGCAGAATGATGTCCAACCAACTGAGCCACACTGGTAGGGCACTTTGGAGAATTTTT
>PVJI01012234.1:0-52454 GCA_004026765.1 Micronycteris hirsuta | reverse complement strand
TAAATGGATTAAATGCTCCAATCAAAAGACATAGAATATCTGAATGGATAAGAAAGCATGGCCCACACATATGCTGCCTATAAGAGACCCACCTCAGGACAAAAGACCTACAAAGACTGAAAGTGAAGGGCTGGAAACAAATTTTCCAAGCTAACGGACAGAAAAAGAGCCAGGGTAGCAATACTCATATCAGACAAAACAGACTTCAATGAAAGGGCCATAAAGAGAGACCCAGAAGGACACTTCATAATACTCAAGGGAAAAATCGACCAAGAAGACATAAACATTATAAATATATATGCACCCAACATAGGAGCACCCAAATACATAAAGATAATCTTGGAAGACTTCAAGAAAGACATTGCCAGCAACACAATGATAGTAGGGGTTTGAACACCCTACTGTCAAAAATGGATAGAACTTCCAAATAAAATAACAACAAAGATATTGTGGCATTGAACAATGCCCTAGATGAAATGGACTTACCTTAGCCTTTTACCCCAAAGAAGCTCAATACACACTCTTTTCAAATGTGCATGGAACATTTTCAAAGCTAGACCATATGATAGGACACAAAACAAGCCTCAACAAATTCAAGAAAATTGAACTCATATCAAGTATTTTCTCCGACCACAAGGGACTGAAATTGGAAACCAACCCCAAGGAAAAAACCCCCAAAACACTCAAAGTCATTGACATTGAATAGCATATCATTAAACAATGAATGGGGCAAGAATGAGATTAGGGAAGAAATCAAAAAGTTTCTCAAAACAAATGAAAATGAACTCACAACAACCCAAAATTTATGCGAAGGCAGTCCTGAGAGGGAAGTTCATAGTGATACAGGCCAACCTAAAAAGATAGAAAAATTTCAGATAAACAATCTAACCCTACACCTACAAGAATTTGAGGAACAACAACAAAGATAGCCTAGAGCAAGTAGGAGGAAGGAAATAACCAAGATCAGAGCAGAATTAAATGACATAGAGACCAAAAGCACAATTCTAAGGATCAATGAATCCAGGAGCTGGTTCTTTGAAAAGATAAACAAAATCAACAAGCCTTTAAGCAGGCTCATCAAGAAAAAAAGAGAGAGGACCCAAGTAAACACAATCAGAAGTGAAAGGGGAGAGATTACAATGGATGCCACAGAAATACAAACGATTGTAAGAAACTACTATGAAGAACTGTATGCCAAGAAATTTGAAAACCTAGGTGAAATGGACAAATTTCTAGAAAAATATAATCTTCCAAAACTCAATGAAGAAGAAGCAGAAAGCCTGAACCGATCAATAACAGCAGATGAAATTGAAGCAGTAATCAAAAACTCCCAACACACAAAAGCCCTGGACCGGATGGTTTCACAGGAGAATTCTACAAAGCATTTAAGGAAGAGCTAACCCCTATCCTTCACAGACTATTTCAAAAAATCCAAAATTATGGAAGACTCCCAAACTCTTTTTATAAAGCCAGCATCATCCTAATCCCAATACCAGATAAAGACACAACAAAGAAAGAAAACTTCAGGCCAATATCACTGATGAAGGTAGACACTAAGATCCTCAACAAAATATTAGCAAATCACATCCAGCAATACATTAAAAAGATCATACACTATGATCAAGTGGGATTCATCCCAGGTATGTAAGGATGGTACAATATTTGCAATCAATAAACATAATACATCACATAAACAAAAGCAAAGACAAAAATCACATGAATCATATCAATAGATGCAGAGAAAGCATTTGATAAAGTACAGCACTCATTTATGTTAAAAACACTCAGTTAAGTGGGAATAGGGGGAGCATTCCTCAACATAATAAAGGCCATTATGAGAGATCTACAGCAAACATCATACTCAATGGGCAAAATCTTTCCCACTAAAGATCAGGAACAAGACAACGTTGTCCACTATCACCACTTCTATTGAACATAGTATTGGAAGTTTTAGCTACAGCAACCAGACAAGAAGAGGAAATAAAAGGCATCCAAATTGGAAAGGAGGCAACAAAACTGCCATTGTTTGCAGATGACATAATAGTGTACATAGAAAATCCTATAGATGCTGAAAAAAAAAAACTACTCGATCTAATAATTGAATTTGGCAAAACAGCAGGATACAAAGTCAATATCCAGAAATCAAAGGCATTTTTGTATACCAACAATAAAACATCAGAAGCAGAAATCATGAAAAAAATCCCATTTTATATAGCAACAACAACAAAAATATATCTAGGAATAAACCTCACCAAGGAGGTAAGAGACCTATACTCAGAAAACTACACAACACTGAAGAAAGAAATCATGGGAGACAAAAACAAATGTAAACACATACTGTGCTCATGGAGCAGAAGAATCAACATCATCAAAATGTCCATACTAACCAAAGCAATTTATAGATTCAATGCAATCCCTATCAAAGTACCAATGGCATATTTCACAGATATAGAACAAACACTTCAAAAATTTATATGGAACTATAAATGACCCTAAATATCTGCTGCAATTTTGAGAAAGAAGAGCAAAGTAGGAGGGATCACAATACCTGATATCAAACTGTATTACAAGGCCACTGTAATCAAGGCAGCCTGGTACTGGCATAAGAACAGACTCATAGACCAATGGAACAGAACAGAGAGCCCAGAAATAAACCCGAGTCTCTACGGGCAATTAATATTTGACAAAGAGGGTAGAAGCATAAAATGGAGTAAAACTAGCCTCTTCAATAAATGGTGTTGGGAAATCTGGACAGCTACATGCAAAAAAAATGAAACTTGAGCACCAAGTTACATCAAACACAAAAATAAATTCGAGGTGGATAAAAGACTTAAATATAAGTTGTGACACCATAAAAGTCCTTGAGGAAAACATCGGTAGGAAAATCTCAGACATTCCACCCAGCAACATCTTCAATGATATGTCCCCTAAAGCAAGGGACATAAAGGAAAGAATAAACAAATGGGACCTCAACAAAATAAAACACTTCTGTACGGCTAAATAAAACAGTATTAAAATAAAAAGAGAACCAACCAAATGGGAAAATATATTTGCCAATGATACCTCAGACAAGGGTTTGATCTCCAAAACATATAAAGAACTCATACGAGTCCACTCCAGGAAGACAAAAAACCCAATTAAAAAATGGGCAAAAGACTTGAACAGACACTTCTCCAAGAAGGACATACAGAGGGCCCAGAGCCATATGAGAAGATGCTCAGCATCACTAGCCATCAGAGAGATGTAAATTAAAACCACAATGAGATACCACCTCACACCAGTCAGAATGGCCATTATAAACAAATCAACAAACAAGTGTTGGACAGGATGAGGAGAAAAGGGAACCCTAGTATACTATTGGTGGGAATGCAGACTGGTGCAGCCACTGTGGGAAACAGTATGGAATTTCCTCAGAAAACTAAAAATGGAACTGCCTTTTGACCCAGCAATTCCACTGCTGGGATTATACCCTAAGAGCCCCAATACACCAATCCAAAAGAACGTATGCACCCCAATGTTCATAGCAGCACAATTTACAATAGCCAAGTGCTGGAAGCAACCTAAATGCCCATCAGCAAATGAGTGGATCAAGAAACGATGGTACATTTACACAATGGAATTCTATGCAGCAGAGAGAAAGAAGGAGCTTATACCCTTAGAGACAGCATGCATGGAACTGGAGAGCATTATGCTAAGCGAAATAAGCCAGGTGTTAAGGGACAAATACCGTATGATCTCACCTTTAACTGGAACATAATCAACAAAAGAAAAAAGCAAGCAAAATATAACCGGAGAGATTGGAATTAAGAACAATCTAACAATAGCCAGAGGGGAGAGGGGAGGGGATTGTGTGGAGTAGGGTTTTCAGGAACTACTATAAAGGACACATGGACAAAACCAAGGGGGAGGGTGGAAGCAAGAGAGGGAGGTGGGTTTGTATGGGGAGGGAAAGGAAGGGAGAAAATGCTGACAACTGTAATTGTTACAGAACAGGGCGGGGAGTGGGGGTCGGTCTGCCACGGGCAATTATAGCCCACCCAGGGACGCCAAAAACTGTTACAGAGCAGGGTGGGGACACCCAAGGATATCCCAACCCCACACCAGGTTCATTATGCTCGCCGCCAATGGAAAGCCGTCTCTCAATGCCAGAGACTGGTGAAAAGGAAAGGGATTATTTATTTACAAGTTATACAGGCTTGGAGTAATGACTTAATGTCTCCTTTAAAATACTAAAGTTCTTTGGAATACCCATTCTCTAGAATACCCACAAATGCACACAGTCCTTCCTTCTCCCCTTTGCCCAGTCCAGGGTACCGTATCTCAGGAAAATAAGTAGAAGTCCGTGATTCAGGCAGCCCCTCAGTTCCAACACCAACCACTGTGTCACCACCGTGATCTCCAGTTAATCCAAAACCATGTGGCACTTTCTCATGGCCCACCAGCAAGAGTCCTTTCATCCCTTTTCTTCCAGGCAAAGTCCCTCCTGCTTCCTAGGCCGCATGGCAAAAGGAGGTCCTCTTTCTGTCTCTCAGGCCAAGGTGTCCCCACTCCTCCAAAGCCTCGTGATCCAGACCCCTTCCCGCAGCATCTCTCCTGCATTCTTCCAAACTGCTAAGAGAGAGCTCTGCATCGCTGCTACATTTTGCTTCCCAGCTTCCTAAGCAGCATGGCAGAGGAAGCCCCAAAGCCGAGAGGTTCTCCCCTCTCACCAAAAGCAGTGTGTTCCTCCTTTCCCAGTTACATCTTGTGAGTCCAAGTCACTTCCATCCCCCTGGCTTAAAGCAGGGCCACAGCTATTTAACATATGTATGAAACCAGTTAAAGGTTATAGATATGTTAAATGACCATGCCAGAGGTTAGCTGTAAAGCTGCTGCTATACAAAACAGCTCTGAATGACCCCGCTCCCTGTGATCCATCCCCCGGCTCAGACTTGTGGGGGTGAGGACATCCTATACATATTTTTCTAATATTTCCTGGACACCTTGAGTTCTGAACCCCATTACAAATCCCTATTTGGGCCTACTTCTTGGCTGCACCCTGTTACAATTAAAGAACAATAAAGTAATTTTAAAAAATCAGTTGAATTATTGGAGGGATCACTTTGTAAATTACATAATTGTCTAATTACTATGCTGTACACCTGAAACTAATATAAAATAATATTGAATGTCAACTGTAATTGAAAAATTAAATTTAAAAAAAGTCAAAAAAATAAATACATGCAGCCCTGGTTGGTATATCTCAGTGGATTGAATGTGGGCTGGGAAACAAAGGGTCCCGGTTCAATTTCCGGTCAGGGCACATGCCTGGGTTGAGGGCCAGGTCCCCAGTGAGGGCCATGTGAGGAGCAACCATGCATTGCTGTTTCTCTCACTCTCTGTCTCCCTCCCTTCCCTCTCTCTAAAAAAAATAAATAAATAAAATTAAAAAAATATTAAAACCATTCTTATAAAAAATACATGCAGTAGATTCCTAATATAATCTTGTGTAATTTGTTCATGGAACAGTTGTAAACTATGAAAGCCTGATAGAAGATGTTTAGCACCTAAATATATTAGTCACTTCTACAGCAAGAGAAGTATGCTGTGCCATCCATAATATTAAAATTAATATTGACTATAATTATGAAAGAGAGTGCCAAAATCTTTCCAGTTTTTTACTCTCAACATGTTATATAAATTAAGGTGGAGTTTGACAACTACATACTATGTAAGTAGGAATTCAGGAGCTTGAGATTTTAGACATACAAAACTCTAGTCTCCTATACAAAAATCTCCATGTTATTCATACTTAACTAGAAGTTTTTGCTTTCATTATAGGCTGTCTGGTGCATAAATATTTCAGTCACTGTGCATATCAGCCTTTTGCAGCCCTAGTGATTTGGTCACCCTTTTTTTTTTCCCTGGGTTTCCTCCTGAGCTAAGTATCTCAAAGGTCTTCAGTGTTTCCAAATATTACCAGAGACATTTTTGCTTGTTTATCTCTCAGTCTCCTGGGATTTATTTGCATATGGATGAAAAACAAAATCATTGTTTCTACCTTAATGCAAGATTGTCCTCTCTGAAAAACCGTATAAGAAATAAAATAATTAATCAAAGCAAGATGACTGTCATGTAAACACATTTTATAATGGGAGGAAATTAGCTATGAAAACCAGAAGCACCCATACATTTGACATGTGAGCTGACATCATTTTCTAAGATATCGACCTGATTTTGCTCTACTTGGAATAAATCTAATCTGAATTCATGTATAAAAATGATGAAACTGTGTTAGTCTATAAACACTTAATTCCTAAGTGTACTGGAACAGAAAAGCACACAGAAACAATTAGGGCAATCCTTTAATAAACAGGGTTTGAAATAACACGAGTGACTACAAGGAAATATCCAAGTCCCAGATTATAGCTGTTAGAACATATTCTAACTGATCCACCCTAAATTTCACTTAATAGCCCACATATCTAATGGTGAAAACTATGAAGGATATATTTGAGAGCTGTTTTTCTTTTGGCCAAGCATTTTAAGGTTTCCAAAGTACACATACCACCAGTTCAGTCACATATGTGAAATGCCAGGAAGGCACCAAGGACTGCTATCATCAAGCAAGAAGAACTTAGCTGATACCTAGCAGTTATACTGACTGCTTCAAGTATAATATGTTCCATAAAATCATCATGTGATGTGCTTTTAGGGACCTGTTTTGAAAGATTCCTGGGAGGTAAAATATAAATAAATACATACATACATACAAACAACCAACCAACTATGGACCAAACCCATCCCTAAAAATGTGAATGTATCATATCAGAAAATGATACTAGGGAATTTTTAAGAAGATATGAGAGGTTATTATGCAAAAGCATATACATGATTGAAATGGAAGAATGATATGATGATGTGACTGGTTAAACACACACAAAATTTCTAGTAAGAGATAAAATGAATAAAATCAAAGAAGAACTAGGAAATTTAACTGTTTTTTAAAGTGAGAATTTTGCAGTAAAGTTGTTGTTAGGTATTAAAGCCAAGAAATTGGAATGCTCCTAATTACTTAGAAAAGAAGAAAATAGAGATTAAGCACTGTTTTTAGGCAAGCCAAGGCATGACTATAAACATTACATTTCCAGAATCGAAGTGCAGCCTCTTGGGAAAGATGCAATGTAGACAGATGTGTGAAAACTTGGGGAGGAGGCATGTTGATTCTCTTGGGATTGGAAAAGAAACTTATTTTCTTTTTTATTCTCAGTCTTTTAGGATCTCAATAGCCAAAAGCTATCTCTAGAAGTTTCCAAAGGCATTGGCTCACTGTCTTCAGGTAGGCCACGATGTAAACCATATGGAAAGATGGGATTTTTAACCCATTAAAACGGAGAAATTGTTTTTCCCCAATTTTCTTATTTTTTATAGTAATTGAAATGGTTGAACAGGTCCAACACCCAAATTAACCACATATGATGCTTCTCCATGCTACATAAAGCAAACTGTTGTTTTCTGCAATTTGTATTTTGTGAGAGAGGGCAAAAGGAGAGACTGGGTTATATTGTATTCTTCATCTCAAAGAAGTATTACATCATGGCAAACTTCTCTATGGATTTTCATAGATGATTATTCATAAGAAAAAGATTTTCAACCTCACAAAATATTTCTCCTATTTCTGCCAAAGTTTCTCTCCTGTACTTGTTGGTTTTATGAGGCTGAGGACCTCCTGGGACCTGATTGAAGATGAACCAAAAAGTCCCACAGGTCTTTAGAGGGTGAGAAACTTGAGTTTTAACTTTAGGGGGTAAAAAAAATAGACTTACTCCCAGGTAAGTTCTATGAGCCTGGCATTTAGAGACAGAAACCTCATTTACTCTTTTCCACAAGCAGGTAAGGGGTTCACTGGTACTCAGATTTACAATGACATCACTGGGGCCTGGAGTGACCACGGATCTGCCTGGCTCCACTGCTGTCAGGGTGGAATGTGGGGTCTCAACTAGGGTTTCTTAGCCAGTCTTTTATGTTATTTCCTCTTTGTGCTCTGAGATGATTGAAGAACTGACTGGGAAACATGAGGTTGTGGTGGGAGTTAGACTCAATCTCAAGTCATTTAACAACTGGGAAGACTGTAGCTTTAAGGGTATAGCTTTAGGCCACCCTGAGGAAGGAATCAAATTAGAGCAAGTTCTACAAGGAAATGTCTTCTTAAGCAGTCCATGGATACAAGTGGATAATTACATGGTTCCAGAGAAAAGAGCAGAAGGTGAAAGTCTTGGTTTAGAATTCTATTGAGTCTAAGGGCCTCTTGGGGAAAGAACTGTACCAATATTTCCTGTTTTCAGATACTGTTAGAAAAGAGAGGGAAAGAAAAATAATCAGGCATTTTGACTTGGACTTGTTCCTTCCACATCTGAGGCATTTGACGTTAGAGATCCCAGTGGAAATGCTCAACATAGCACTAAATTGAACTCTATAATCCTTTTCCTTGCAAAGCTGCTATTATGCTGTTCTTCCACCTCCTCAACTGGACTGAAGGCTCTTTCAGAAAAGGAACTTATTTCTCTCTGTGTCCCAGAGCTGGTCAGGTTGCCTGGCATGTGACAAAAACAATGGCCATGCCCACTGCTATGCCACCTACTGCTAATTCCTTCTTACAGTTTCAACTTTACCTGCAAAAAGTCAAATTGCTTGAGCCAAGGCTTTATTCTCCAACTTGGGTTCAAGCTCTAAACTTATGTAGTAAGTAGTCAAATATTGCTGAGGAAGACAAATCACCCATATCCATAATCACACACAATTGAAATTTTACTTAGAGGGAACCCATTAATTGCCCAATTCTTTTTCAAAAGGTTGCTTATTAATATGTATTGATGTTTTATAAAAGGATACTTATTATGTAGTATTGATAAAGTTATTTTACAGCAAAATGAACCTTTACATTTTTTAAAGGAAGAAAAGATACTGTTTAGATTTTGTTCCCAATAACTAACATCAGCAAAATATAATAACTATGAGTTATTTTTTCTTGGCATTATTCCAAGTCATTCCTTCTCTATTTGCTCCAGAAGTTATTGCCTAGTTGTAACAGCAAAGTAACTAGATCACTTCTTTATAACTACAATGGCAGAGGGCTTTTCAAATAAGAGTATAAAGACAGATGGAAAGTAAGAGACAGTGATGAGGGATTTAAGTTCCAGAGCCAGACTACCTGGATAAAAATTTGTGGTTTTTCCACTTATCAGTTGCATCTCTCTTATGCAGATGTTTCCTCATCTGCACGAGAGCAAGATAACAACTTGTTATATGTATTCAATGCCAAGTACAAGTCATAATAAACCTTGCATCCATGTTAGCTGCACCTCACTAGTGATTCCAGATTTTCAGTTTATGGCAAAACTAGCAGCCCTTAGCGACAATTGTCCTGATGCTCATTGAGAGAATGGCTACCAGTTCAAGGAGGGAATTCTTTTCCACCATCACCACACTCTGTTGGTACAATCTTTGAGTATCTCCATGAAACACAGCAAGCATGTGTACTTGGAATATGCTGATAACAAGTCTAGGAGAATAAACCTTATGACTTATAACATCTTTAAATCCTCATCTGTAAGGTCTATAGTTTTATTACCAGGAGCCTTGCATAACAGTCCTCTAAAGCAAGGGTCCTCAAACTCCCTCCTCCCTGTCCCTGGACTCCACTCGCATTACTGCCTGAGCTCCGCCTCCTGTCTCTCTGCAACCCACCCTGGTCCATGGAAAAATTGTCTTCCATGAAAACATTCCCTTGTGCCAAAACTTTGGGGACCACGGCTTTAAAGAATCAGTATTCAGAGTAGCCATAATGAGACACTTAAAAGACAATGTATAAACAAGAATTTCCTGATCTAGGTTTTGTACCCAAAAGAAGAAATGCTAGGTTAACAATTTGCAAAAGCTCCATAGTCTAGGAAGCTGAAAGATACATTTCAACCCTGTGACACACATACATTTATTTATTCAAGTTCTTTCTTACCAACCCTTCCATTTGCTCAGAATTATCAGGAATTTATCTAAAATGGGATAGATGTGTTATAAGCCTTCCTGGGCTCTCTCCCCAAGTAGTTGGGATGGGCACCATTTAATTAGGTGATCTGAATGATACTGTTCTAGCTACCTATTTTAAATGACTTCCCAAACCAGGCTCCAGGAAAGACTAACACTTGTAACAGATTAGCCCTTTCCTAAGTCTGGAAAACAAACATGAGGTTCTCATCCATTGGCCTTTCATAGACCCGCACATGACAAAAAGGCTCTTAGAACCATTCTTTAGCATCCATCTACAAGCTCATCTTTGGCATGAGGGACAGAAAGCCTAATCCCTGAAGAAGGTAAGTTTCAACTGGAAACCACACTGAAGAAAGGGGCTTGGAAGAGAAGCCCACGTGTCCTCAGCACTGATTTTTTTCTGGCTCTGGTTCGGTTGTTTGGCAAATGTTCTTTTGAGCATTCCTAATAAAACTCCAGCAAGTCTGTTATTGCTACTTTTACAGATAAGGAAATTACAGCACAGAAGAGCTGAGCAACTTGCATAGAGAAGCAGAGTAAGAAGCTGAAGCAAACTGTAAACCAAAACTAAAGTCTACACTTTAAAAAATACAACACAGTGGTTAACATCACATGCTCGGAAGCCTGAAAGGGATTCACCCATGAGCCATATCCTAGCTTTGTGAACTTGGACTGATGACAAGGCCCCTCTGTGACTTAGAATCCATATCTCCATATTAGAGTGATAAGACTAATCACAGAATAACAGAGATAATACAGACAAATTATCTCCATTCAGTCCCTGGCACACCAGTGAGCATCACGTGGTGGCTTTCATTACCGTCCAGTTTCCTTCTCATGAATAGCCACTTACAGAGAAGCAAGGGAGGCAGCATGCAGCCACCAGGCGAGGACAAAATGTGGGCTGAGAGCCTGATGATCTCCAACTGCGCCTGAGATGAGCAGTGAAAATTCACCCTGAGATGGTCATTAAAACTGATCAAATTTGGTCCAAACCTGATTTTGACCTTTTCCCCTGACCCTTCGTCTTATACTCAAAACTGATCCTAAATAGTGACACACTCTGAACTTCCTGGAGGAGCAGTTTAGACACTGCCAAGGCCACGTTCTGTGGTGATTCCAACAGAACCAGGTAAATTGGGGGAGGGCAAGTAGTTTTATCGATTGGCTTTTTTTCTTTGTCTTTATCAAAACAACCAATTAGCTTGATTTCTCTTTTTTGGCCTTGTGTAGGAGAATTCACTGAGATGCAATACAGCTCCAGCAGCAAAGATGGCCAGGAATGTTGGACTCTTAACTCTCTGTACCCTCAGGCTTGGCTGCCTACCCAGAGAACTGGGTGCCACCCAGAAATAAACTGTCATGCCCCAGGAGGGAGGCTGATGAATGTATAGAGTGTGATAACTGCCTGATGCTATCTGTTAACTTAGGAATGCACTGTTCTTTCTGGTGGGTGACTACCCACCATATGGTTTTACTATAAACCACTGATAAAAGAGAGATCCTGTCCTGGAAGGGGTATGAATTCTTCCCAGCAGGCCACCACTGGAAGCAGCTGCTTTGCCCACGGACATAAGTTTTTCCTATTAAAGTTCTTATGGATTTGAATAAGGCTACCGGTCAGTTCTTCAGAATCGATTTTGAATTTAGACTTTTGGGGCTTTCCCCCAACATTTTATTAGAGGGGAAAAAGAGAAATCTTTTTTCTCCTTTGAAGGAGACTGCATTTTCTATGTGTGCACATTTTTATTTCTATAGAAAAAATTATGTAAATAAAATAAATTATGTATTTTATTTACATAATTTTATTTATGTAATAACTTTATTCAGTTAGGTTTTATAACAAAGCTCCTATGTTTATCAGGGGGCTGCCAGATGTAAGTGTATAAACTGGAGCTTAAGAACTCCGGCCACACACAGGAGATTAGGTTCTAGTACAACATTGACTTTATTTTTATTAACAAAGTTGGCTTTGAAGTGAGGTAGGTAAAGGAATTGGCTGCATTTGAGTGATGCCCTCACCATTTGTTAAACCATTAAAATGTTAAATAGCCATCTCTAGTAAGCATGTGTTAGTGTTCACGAGTTGGAGTGACCGATGCGTTATAAAAAAAACGCTTCTGAATGTTTTTTCTCCCTGAGTTTTAAGCTTTTCCTTTCATTAAGATGGACACTTAAATTTTCCATGACACAGCTGGATAGAAAATATTCTGTTATCTACTGGCTAAGAGGCAACATGTAACTAAATTCAGGACATTTGTAATAAACAGATGTGGCTTCGTTTCTGACACTGAAGATCTGTCCAATCTTTGGCGAGATCCTTAGTCCACAAAATGAGGATAATTAGATAATTTATTGAGATGTTAGCATTAAAGAGTAACACATGTAAATCACTTATCAGAATACTAGATGACTAGTAAGTACCCAGATGTCAATTGCTGTTTTCCCTTTAGCCACCATCACGGCTGAGGGCTCCCACAGGATGCTGGTGATGCCTCATAAGTTGGGGGTGGGGAGGAATACTGTGTTTTATTACATCTGACACCATCCCCTGGAAGATGCACCATTATTTAATATACCACTAAAAGCAGCAATATAAAATACCACAATTAAATTGTGACACAACATGTCCTTATTGTTTAAAACTGTTTTGAATTTATATAAGAATTATTTTACATTTATTGAAACAACCATTTTAATCACATAAAAAATGTTATGTGTGCTCTATAGTGTTTAAAAACAAAAAGAAGTAGTTAAAGTATTCCTAAAACTTCATCACATTCAGGACGCAACTCTCCCAAATCGCTTTCCCTGCTGGGAACTGTCAATGCCTGCACTCCATTGTTTTCTACAGAATTTCCATCCAAGCTCATTTTGCAGATTTGGATGCTAGCACTCTCTTGCCAATTCACTCAATTTTGTCTTTTCCTGGACCCAGCCACAGGCCCCTGGAAGTGAAGGAGCTTCTGTTTAAAGTCAGCAGGAAGATACATTCCCATTGTTTGATGCGTTACCAGCAGTCCTGCTGAATCAGTCACATCAGCTACTGGTGACTTACATTTCTTCCTTCTATTGTAAGGAATGGGACAATCACTCCTGCCTTTGGTGGCACTGCTTAGTATTTGGCACCGACATGTGTAGCACCAGCGATGCACATAACTCAACTGAGGTGATGACAGCCGCAGTTTAGACCAAGTGCGAGCATGTGAGGTCAAAGACATCTGAGAGAGCTGCCACATAGCAGGCTGAAACTGGCGGTAATTCAGCACCCTTTGGACTACATGTATCTTATGCCAGAGACCCAATAATGTGAAAGAAATGCACTTCAAAAGGATAAAATATAGAATCTCAGTAGGCAAACTATTAAAAAGTAACATATCCCTTCCATAAGAAGTGACTAACTATGTCCCTTCTGTTATCAATTTATGGATTAACTGCATAAGCCTTGTTTGTTTTGAAGTCTGTTCTTCACCATGTGCAGAAAGAACAGCTTCGGTAAATCTCTCACCTTTTGCACTCCTGCCAACTTAAATTTCAATTTCATCAATTTTTCTACTTGCCAAAAATCCAGGGTAGACAGAGAAATATAATTTTTACAGAAACTTGATCTCAGGTTTAACTTTAAAAGGCCCTTAAATGGGGCTTTCTGAGAGGCTAGAAATATATTTTTCTTCTTGATCCAAGGTGGTATTTCCACAGGTATGTTCACCTTGGGGAAAATATTAAGCTGTATACAAATGGTAAGTTTATGGCTCAATGAGTTTTTTTGCAAAGTGAAAACAACTATGTAGCTATGATGTGTACACTTTCTGCATGCATATTATCATTTAATTGGAAGTTAAAATAAAAATAAATAAACAAAAAGTCTTGACATATTCTAAGGAAAATATACATTAAAACACATGGTAATAATCCATTAACAAGTTTATCTTATCATACTATATGTTAATCATAGATGTAGTCACAATTGATTGTTTAAACTGAAGTGATTATTTAAACTGAACCTCTACATCCCCAAATCTATCACTCAACAGCAAGGCCATCACTTAGCTACTCATATTAAAAATGGTTTCCTGATACCATCTTTCATTTTCCCTCCCCTCCCTATCTTGAATCAAATGCATCTTGGCTTGGTCGCCTTACATGTAGTCCTAGTATCAGGCCCTCGTAACTTGCTGCCCGGACCTCTACAATTAGTAACATTTAGAGCAATTCCAGCCACTAGTCTTGCCTACTTTCAAATCTATTTTGTCACCATGTATACTAAAGTGACCAATTCAAAGGTGTATCAGCCCATGTGTCTTCCCTGGTTAAGACTCTAGTGACCTATCCCAGCCAGGTTCTTCTGTGAGGTGGCTGTGATCAACCACACAGCCTACCTCCACGCCGCTTCCTGCCTTGCATTTCAATCCCTGACACACACGGCTCTCCTGCACTAGGCCTCCTCTGCACCTCGTGCCTCTGCTTAAGATAATGCGTTGACTTGAAACACAGTTCCTTTCCTCATCCCAAACTCTCTCTCTGCACCCCGCCACCCCATGCCCCATCCCATCTTCTCTGAGTGCACTACTTGTACTGAAACTTGTATTTCAGACATCTTTGCCTGCGACAATCTTTCCAGGACTCCCTCCATGCATCCTGTATTGAATGGTCCTCATCTGTGTTCACTTTCACAGTGTACACACTTCTCCGGTAGGTCTTGTCACACCTTGTTGTTGCCTATTTACGTATTCTTCTCTCCTCTAGACTATTCAACAAATATTTCTATATATCTTAGGCATTCTGGAACTCTCATCCTTTCATCGGGCACTTACTACGGGATCTGCTAATGTTTTATGAACCAAAATGAACACTAAATGACTCATTGAAATGGGAAGGAGCCTCTAGCAAGAATCTAATTGCAGTAATTAACCTGAGGCTAAGTAAGCTAATATAATTGACTCTTATGTATTTGTGAAATTTTGGCATGTTTCATGTTCATTTCCATAAATCAGTATTATAGGTTCCTGTAAGAAATAACATACAATCAATACTCACATAATATAAATTGTTTGGTTATATGGCATTAAAGTCTTTAAAAAGTTTTCACCATAATAAAAACCTACTGGAGATTTAGGTACTGTGCTAAATTACTTGGCCATCAAATGATTTTCCATAGTCAATGCAATGAAATTTTATGGCTTCAGCATTTTAAAATAAATAATAAGGTTTAGTCTCCAGGGTGGAAAAACCTCATGCACCATATAATTTTTTAAAAAACAATATATTGCTATTTATAATCAGAGAAGCATTGAAGTGCATTTGTAGATAGAAGACTTTGGCTTTAATTTTTGTTCATCTAATTTAAGGGAAGCAAAGCAGATTAAATTAAAAGTGGTAGATAAAAACAAAAAAGAAAAATCAATTCTAGATGAGAAGATTGCACGTGTAATGGACTCATGGACATGCTCTTCACAACCAGGGCAGAGTGAGGAAACTGTAATAATTGCCTGCAATGGCCTTGCTTTTCTCTAAGTTAGTATTACCTGCATACTACTTCCAAAAAAGAAACAAAGAAACATACAGATAGAAGTTTCCTGTCGCTGGCAAGTGAATTGATTCATTTGTATATCAGCCTCTATTTTTAGCATGCAAAATCGAACATAGATGAATGGAAGCACCCAGCCTCCTCTGTGCTGAACTGGAATCGCAGACAGAATGTCAGAGGGTTCTCCAGCTACGTGCCACTTGTATGCTATTCCCGAACAGTAGGTTTATTGGTAATCATTATTTTTCCAATAGATAATCACGTTTCTCAGCACGAAATGGCTAAGAAAATAGCTCAGTGTAACAAGTTGTAAGATTTCATTTAACCATATATTGTGGGCCACAGTTTAGGAGAGTAGAGGAGCAGGGCACAAAACATTCATCAGAGATGGCTCAAAATTATTAAAATCGATAGCCTTTTAGCAAAATTAACACAAAATAAATTGTGCAAAGTTAAGACAAAGAATAATCTTTAGCTTTTGATTTTATTTTATATTTATTTCTCTTCATAATTTTTCTTGCTTCGATTTCAAAGTAACCACTTCCTTGAATTCAATGTTTCTGCTGAGTTCTGGTTCAAATTAGACATGTGGTCAACCAAAAGGGCATACAACTGCATCTCAGCAAAAGCAAAAGGTAAGAAGGAAAGGAAATTCGAGTGTAGTTTCTTTCTCGTTCCATATCAGCCTCTCGTGTGTTCAGCGTTCGGCTGGAGACATTTGCCTGTGAAATCTATCCACTCAGACCTTCATCACTCACTCAGGCCCTGGGAGAATTTTCTAAATTAAGAAAACTCAACATTACTCTTGGGACAAGAAGACATTACAAAATCTCCAACTGCATGCTACCTCTGAGAGAAATCTGCTCATGAATTCTGCTGCTATGTTGAATCATCACACTGTAGAAACTTGGGAAACTTTACCTGCATTGAAAGCAAGTACAGGACATGATCGAAACCTCTTTCTGAGAAAAGCAACCCTGAATGATCTTTTCAGAGAAGGGGCGGTTTTTGTGTGGCATATGATTCTATTATTTTGGCTATACTGGGTTGGACCAGTTCCTTCTTTGCCCAAACCGGCTACCAGGCCCAGGTGTCTCTCATCTGGCCTGGCATAAAAAAATCAAGTGGGGATCATCCGCAATGGTGAGGCCCGACCGCACCAAATTTTCTCTTGCATTATCTTGAACACGAGACACAGAGAAAAGGCAGTGCAATAATAGAGAGGCAGAGATCTCAAGGGGACGTGAAACAAAGGGAAAGGCAAAAAGTAGGAATGACTGACTCCAAGTTGAGGCAAAGTCACAGCAGAAGCAAACAACTGCTTCTAATGGAATGCAAGATCCCTGGTTCCTCAGAGCCATAGTAGCGGGTCCACACCCAGTAACAAACCAGCCTTGTTCCAATTCACTGCGGAGCCTGGCTGTACCCGCCCAGACGCCTCCGCAACCCCCACCACCTACGGCCACCTGACCTTATCACTTTTTTGTAATCAGATAGAGCCTCATACAGTTCCGTTACATGCTTACTGACAGTCCATTCTGCCTCTGAAATAGATTGTAGGAGACTGTATGCTCTGCTGAACCCTAAATCAAGCAGCACTTATTAAACCGTTAAACCAGCTCTAATCATATCACAAACACAATTTCTACTACCCAGGCAAACAGCGCTGCTGCCTGATACAGTGAAAAGAACTGGAGACTGGCCGTCCCCCAAAGGCTCACATATATCCCTCCGCACCTGCAGGCAACCGTTGTTCTCTCCGCCAGCCTTGCTTTTACCGTATTGATACGCCTTTTATGAATACTCAGACATCTACCCCAACTCCTTCTTTGTTCTTTTATTCAAGTTATTTGAAATTGAGTCTTTGGCAATATCTTCTCACTTAAACTGGCACAAAGACCAACTAGCTCCCAATTCGCCAAATCTAGTTTTTATCTCTTTAGTTTCCATCTTGCCTGACATTTCCATAGTAAGAAAGTGACACTTTCTTTTTTGAAACTTTCCAAACAACCGTTAACTTCTTGTCTACCTATTTGCAATTAAGGGCATTATGAACTAAACTTCTCTGACAACTGATTTTACTGGTGTCTCTTGTTAAAATATAAAACATCAAAGCCAATAGCTCCACTGGAACTTTGAGGCCAGCATCTGTTTCATAATATTTATGGGTGATCAATGCTATTTAACAGGTTGGGTTTTTATTCCCCAGGGTTGGACTCTGCTGTGGCAAATGCCCTGTCTGGGACACATTTTTGTTACATTACTCATGACAAAGTACATGGTAATTGTCATGTTTGTTATCTTTGAGATGATCCCCTTTAAAGAATGTTCATCTATATCATAGATTTATGGAACAGAACCACTTGACAAAATGGTATAGACTTTGCTGTAGATCCTATCACATGAATATTCATTCAACAAACATACACCAAGCTCCTACTCTGTACCAGGCACTTACCTACCTGGAGAGAGAAGTAATAGGAGTGAGTAGGAACCACACATCTCTTTTGTTCTCTACTATTTGCTCAGTGCTTGGGAGAGTATCTCTATTGTAAGCAATGCTCAGTAATAGTTTGTTAAATGAAAGAAAATAAATGCTGCATATTCTGAGCCTATTCTATCCCATCGGTCTCAACTGAGGCTAAATTGTCCCTCACCCTGTATGTCACAGCCCCATGGATCTTATACAAGTTTAAAAGAATAGCTCTTTTCTACCTCCACGCCTTAACAATGGTTTACGTTGGTTACCGTTATATCCCTGGCATACCTCCCATCACTGCACTAGACACACAATTATTTGTTCAGTAAGTGGAATGATCCTCTCTTGTCATTTGCTGAAGGCTGTGTAGGGAAGGCAGTCCTGGGCAGGACTTCCTCGCCTGTCAGACGTGTACAATATGCCCCCTGTAGCCATTCAGTAAAGGCATAAATAGAAAACACAATATGTGTTTGCTTTAGTCCAGATCAGCATTCCAGCTCCATCCCACAAAGAGTTTGTCAAGTGTCTGAAAGCAGTAGTGACAAATGCAGGTGGAACTAGGTCACTAGCAAAATCAAATGCGGTCCAAATGCCAGAACTAAAATGGACCTCGTGCCAAATGCATCCAATTGTGGCCTTTGCTTCAGCTGGGCCGTTCCCTGTTTTTTCCAACTCAGCTGCTGCCATTATTCATTTGTGGATTGCAGCCCCGTTCTTGGAAATGCACAGGCATCCACTCATTTGGAGCTTTGTTTTCTTGAAAATTATCATCCACATTTGCATTTTTGGTAGCTTCCTAACATAGCAATGTCCGAGAAGTTTGAAAACTTGGCATTTGGTTGAAAAAGAATTAGACCACAAATGGGCTCAATAAGGAAGGGGGATAGCTCCAAAAAAAGAAGAAAAAATTCTTAATTACTTTACTAGAGCTGTTACTAACCTTCTTCAATATCTTTTCTAATGTAATTTTCTTAGAAATTTGCATTTTGAAGAAAAACCTAATACTTTTATTTTAGATAGAAATCACCACTTTCAGCATAAGAACATGTCACTTGGTAAACATTATTAGTTGAGCAAGTGAATGAACAAAGAAGCAAATAAGCTGAATTAAGTAAGGATTGTTGCATGGGCAACATAAAGCCTATTTATACTTTCCAAATAGAGTTTTTGAGAAGTTAATGATTTTCCAAGCAGGATTATACTATATAACTTGAAAAAG
This sequence comes from Micronycteris hirsuta, assembly GCA_004026765.1. Taxonomy (NCBI): domain Eukaryota; kingdom Metazoa; phylum Chordata; class Mammalia; order Chiroptera; family Phyllostomidae; genus Micronycteris; species Micronycteris hirsuta. The sequence continues at coordinate 33,203 of PVJI01012234.1, read as the reverse complement.
TATAAATAAACACCATTATAAATTTCAAACAGGACATTTGAAAGCAAATTCAAGCTATTATAGTATTATTATTGAGCATAAAATACTTAAAATTACATTTTTATATTTTATAATTTACAATTACATATTGTTGTGCATATTTATTAACTAAACCCTCTATTTTAAAAAATTTCAAATGCTATCTCTAGAGAAAATCATTTAAGTTTATTCTCCCTACTCCATCCTAATTTTTGTCCTAACTTTATAATTCCATTCATCTTACAAAATACTTGAAAAAACTCAAAGCAAACAAAGACTAGAAGGTAAAGTAGCTGGGGTAGCTGATGAAATCAAAGAATGAGAATTATCAACATTTCCAAGATCAAAAACATATACTTAAATAAGTAAGGAAGAAAGTAGTTTCTGCAATAGAAATCTTTGAAACATTTAACGGAGGGGTCTTTGGCCCCTACCACTGCAGATACCTAATTAATTAAGTCTAATAAAGTAGTCAGGCAGGAAAAAGCACCGAAAAACCACTGAAAAACCATAAAGAAAGATCTAACACATGCACGCATACACACACAGCTCCTATGGAAAGGACTTGTAGCGTTTGCTAAAATATGACTTTGGTCACTGTGCAATTAATTGCTCTGCAAGATGGGGAGAGTGTTAAGAGCCAGTAGGCAGACCTCAAATTAGGCAAAACTGCCACCAGGTCACTTAACTCATAGTCGGATCCCTGAATAGATAGTCACAGATGTAAGACATCAGTGACTTTCATTCATTTCAGAGAACCAAAGCTCTGGCACAGATTCACCAACTTAACTAGGCCCACAGCTCAATTCTTGACCATCTTAAATTAGAAAAATTCTTCACTTTCCATGCACATTAAGCATTTTATTTTCATTACTATGTTATTATGAAAAATATTCAAATACATTAAACAATATGTAAGGATCTAAAATCTGGATAGTTCTGAAATATGGACCTCAGTAAATAGAAATATATAAGTATTTATTGGAAATCTCATATCTACTAATCATGGAAAATAAAATAATGACTTCATGCTCAAGAAACCAATTGTGAGATACATTATTAAGTAAAAATATGCTAAGCACTTACAACAGTGTCTGGAACATAAGAAATGTCATTTAATTATATATTATATTATATTTATTATATTAATTAAAGTTCTGGACTATGGACCACACAGATATTGCTATGAATCTTAGATATGTCACATTTTACTTTAACTTTGCAAAAGTAACTTCATTTTCTGAGCCTGAGGGGTTGCATCAGTAACACAGGGAAAACAACAGTTTCTATCTCATGAGGTTGTTGTAAAGATTAAACAAATTAATGTTGTCGCAGGACCTGATGACTGATTATGAACATGTCGATGCTGGTAGCAGCTAACAATATGGAGTGTTTGCTAAATGCTCGGCAAGATACAAAACAAACGTTCAAAAATGTTTAGCAAAAAAAAAATTCCCTAGAAATTATTATTTGTTATAAAAATAAGACACTGAATATTTAGCTAACAATAAGTACCTACATGCAAACAAGTATTAAATGAGGCAATATAATGATTGATGACGTTTTGCAGAGTTACTCCTGGAGTTAAGTCTTTGCCCTGTGTCTATGTGTCTGTGTATGTCCCTGTTATATTTTACATTATCTAGAAGGTAATGGTGCCATAATCAATCATGAAAAAATTAACAATTCCTTGGTAATTGTCAGCTAATCCTCTTAGAATTCAAAGGATGGTAAAAATATTTGGTCTTTTTTGCATGTAACTGTCCCAACACCATTTGCTGGAGAGGCTATTTTTACTCAGTATAAAGCTTCTACCCCCTTTGTTGAATATTAATTGATCATAGAAACATGGGTTTCTTTCTGGGCTCTCTATTCTGTTCCATTGATCTATGTGTCTGTTCTTAGCCAGTACCAGGCTGTTTTGATGATAGTGGTCTTGTAATATAGTTTTGATATCAGGTATTGTGATCCCTCCTACTTTGTTCTTCTTTCTCAAAATTGAACAATAAATAAATTAATAAAAAAAATTGGTCTTCACTCTTCCCTTCTAGAAGCTTTTCAATCCAATTTACATGAATTGAGTGGGCAAGAAATAAAGCATGTAGCATTGTGACGCTAAGGCACCAAGATTAGGGAGTTGTTTCTGCAGCACTGATCAATGGAAACAGATTGACAGAGCAACATTTTATAAACACACAAAAAATGATAAGCAACCAGATTATGGAAGTCAACTGTATTAGTCAACATAGGCTGTTGTAACAAGACACTATAGACTAGGTGGCTTAAGCAACAGAACTTTATTTTCACATAGTTCTGGAGACTAGAAATCTCAGATCTGGTGCCCACATATATGGGTTTTGGTAAGAGCTCTTTTCCTGGCTGCAGAGCAGAGAACCACCTTCTCACCATGTCCTCACACGGCAGAAAGAAAGGGAGAACAACCTCTCTGTTGTCTCTTCTTACAATAGCACTTATTTCATCACAAAATGCCCACCCTCACAACCTCATCTAAGTCTAATTATCTTCCAAAGGCCCCATCTCTAAATACCATATTGGGTTAGGGCCTCAGCATATGAATTTTGGGGTGACACAAGTTAGTCCAGAGCATGAAGACAGGAAATACTGTGAAGTCAGACAAAGTTTGAAATCCAAATACTTGTGGTAACAAGTCACAATTTTGCAATAACTAGGTATATTGAAAATGTTGGCCACAAACAATCTTAAGTCAGTGGTCTCTGGAATTCAAGAGCTAATTATAACAGTAGTCACCTTCCGGGGGAAAAAAAAAAGAAAGAAAGAAAAAGACCCACCAACACAAGTGTGATGTGAAGAAGCCACACAATTAAATATGAGCATATATTTGACTGAGTAGGTATGGAATTGAAAGGTGGGTATGGAGAGAAAAACCTACCTGGTTTATCACTACCCCCTACAGAAATGATTTGTTATAGGACTATTCATCATGAACTCTAGACCGGTGGGCAATCAGTGCTCCAGACTGCTGAATACTTACAGGCACACATGGGCATGCCTCTGTTTACAAATTTGCCTTTTTAATCTGTTTTAGCTTTTGTTTCAGAACTTTCTTAACTAGGTTTTGATCTTGCTCTGATTTATTAATATCCCTTTTCCCCCCTGACTGAAGATCTTATTCTCAACAAATAGTTTGATTTTCTTTCAAAGGATAAGTAAACATGGGATTATTTTACTTGTTAAAGTATACAGCTAAATAAAGCTTGAGCTGTCAGTCATCAAGTATAGTAGGATTGTGCTCTGAGTTTAATCACTTCCTCCACAAGAGCACTGCAAGAATGTTAAGAAGATAGAGATATGAGCTAACAGGCTAATTGCATGGCACATGTTAGTAATTGGATTAGCCAGAAACTAACCACTAGAATCATGACCCTCATAAGGCTGGTTCAGTCACAACTGCATGTCCAAGAATTCTCTCCTTCTTTAAAATAGATATGTATTTAATAACAAAAAGCTGGAATTAGAGTGAAGTTAATTAGGGACACATTGCACATTAGAAAGGTAATCTCTAGGTTAACAAGTCACATCAGGAAAGATCTACATAACATTAATTGTAATAAAATTATGATTTAATCCTTGGTAATTGTTAAGGATTTGTCATATGACAAAGCTAGGACTTAGAAATTTTAATTTTTAAAAACTATTATTCAAGTACTGGCAGAGTAGTTTGTGTTGGACTAAACTCTCCATAAATAACAAGGATGAAGAGTTTATAGGAACACTTATAAAGGACATATGGACAATAACAAGGGGGATTGGAAATGGGCAGGGGGCAGGGAGGATGAGGGGGAAAAGGCAGAAAATTATACGTGCACAACAATAAAAAATGTTTAAAAAATAAATAACAATGATAATATCCAGATAAAATATTAAGAAAAAATATATTTGATGGTACTGGAGAGTGACCAAAACCAAATATAAACCAGAGAGTGTTATACCACTGAAAGAAGAGAACTATATTGGTTAAGACCACTTGTTGATATGGTTTTATAACCTGAAGATACTGCATAAATTGCATTGAAGAATAGCTAGGAGTATCAGAAAATGAAAGTCAAGGCTGCTAGCTGCCTGGAAAATGAGGAGAGATGGTGGTGATTCCAGGAAATAAGGTAATAAATAGCAATCAAGGAAGTTCCCAGTCTGCATAATTTTACAAACATAAGGGGAAAGAATCCAGATTATGAAAAGTTGAGACAAGAAAATATAAAAACTTAAACAAAGGGCCCAATGTTGGAACTCAAAAAACTGTAGCAATCAGACCAGAAAAGTACAATGTCCAGGTGTACTGGAAACAGTAGCCACAACAACCTTATTGTGGAAGTTACAATCCTTGCTGACCCCTAAGCTAAATTTGTTTGGAGTAGACTCCACAGATCCAAGGTGAAAGTAACCACTGGGAATTTGAAAAAGATGACCAGTGACTTGAGCTTCTGCACATTATAGAGCAGGCAGAATTCAGAGTTTGAATTCTACCAAATACAAAAGGTCTCTTAAACACTTTAGGATCACACCTCAAGGACAAATACTAAGGGTGCACCCTAAGACTAAAAGGTAAAACTGAAACAATAAAGCCCCCAGAAGTTCATGTTAATTGACCAACATTTTTAAGAGCATACTAGCACAAAAACTAATAGTCTTGAAAGAAGCAAGATGCCAGAGTACCTACAACATAATTATTTTTAATTTCTACTATAATATTTTAAATTAGAAATGCAAACACATGAAAATTTGATCTATAGTCTAATGAAAATATAATCAATAGAAAATGGGCCCATATTACTTAGTTGCTGGAAGTAACATGGAAAGTCTTTAGAGAAGTTATTATAAATATGTTTAAGACTCAAAGGAAAAGGTGGTCAAATGAGGGAAGGGATGAAGAATCTCAGCAGAGGAAAGAAATCTATATAAAACAACCAAATAGAAATTCTAGAACTAAAACAAACAAGCAAACAAACAAAAAACCATGTGTAAAATAAAAGTTTACTGGACTGGCTTAAAAGAACACTGCAGACATACAAAGAGCAGTTGAACTGGAAGACAGATATAGTTGGCCCTCTGCATCCTTGGTATTTACATCTGCAGAGTCAACAAAATATGTATCAGAAATATTTGAGGAAAAAATCCCAGAAAGTTCCCAAAAAGCAAAACTTGATTTTGTCACACACTAAGCAATATGCTGTGATTGAATTTGCCACATACCAAGCACTACATCATGTATGTATACCCCTCTGTAGTCTATAGACAAAAACTATACCATTTTATGTAAGGAACTTGAGCATCTGTGGATTTTGGTATCTGAGCGGCATTGGTCCTAGATGCCAAGGATAACTATACATAGACTTTATCCAATGGAAAGAAGAGACCAAAATATTGGGGAGGGGGGAAGCAGAGCTTTAGTGTCCCAATGGGACAATATAGAAAAGTCAAATGTGTATAATTAGAGCCTCAGAAAGAAAGCAGAGAGAGAACAGCACATAAAAACATATTTGAAGAAATACTGGCTGAATATTCCCCAACTCAACGAAAACACCTTGACTTAAAGATCCAGGAAGGTCAACAAAGTCCATATAAGGAAAATAGGAAGCAAACCACATCTAGGTACATCACAGTCAAAATTCTGAAAATCAAAGATAAAAAGCAAATCTAGAAAGCAGCCAGAGAAAAACAGTGCATTATATACAAATGAACATTGATTAAAAAAAAACAAAAAAAACCCACACTGACTTGTTTTCAAAAACAATGGCTACTAAAGTACAATGGAACAATATAATGAAATGTTGAAAGAAATAAACTTTTAACTAAAATTCCACATTAAGAAAATAAATCCACATAAAAGCAAAACAAATACACAAACAACAGAAAGACAGTTGGCAGCAGAACTGCATACAAATAATGTTTAAAACAATTTTTTTGTAGGCTGAAAGCAACAGGAAGGAACAGAAACAGAAATGGTATATTTATGAGTAAATAAAGAACATTTTTATATAGTTACTGAAAAAGATAACTTAATATTTAATGGAAAAATTTTAACATTATAATATGGAATATATAGCATACATAGATGAAAAGAGTTGATAAAAGTAGCACAAAGGATAGAATAAGTTAAGTGAATTTGTAATTTTGCAAGTGTCTTACATTTTACGTAAAGTGGTACAATAGTATCTCTAAATGGTCTGTGATAAGTTACAGATGCAGGCTGCTGTTCACAGAAAAATCACTGAAAAACAAGAAAAAGTTATAACCAAAAGCCTTGAAATCAATTTAGCCAGATGGTATAAAAAGAAGCTAATAAATATTTAACTGATTGATTCAGAACAAGACATGAAAGAAGGAAAGTAATATTTAAATTTATATAGAAAACATAATAAGAAAATGATACTCTCAAACTTAACAATGATTATATTGCAGGTAACAAATGAACTGAGTACAAAATAAAGATGCAATTACATGCTGTCTATAAGATCTGTACTTTAAATATAAAGACAGTAGAAAATAGAAAAAAGATAAAGCATGCAAATAGTAAGCATAAGAAAGTTGGTAGACTATTACTGTCTGGTAAGGCTTCAAACAGAGAAATGCAAACTACAACCCAATTAGAGGCGAATACACACCCATCATAAAAACTAGAAGAAGCTATGAAACAACTACAACTCTTATGCCTTGTTTGTTGGAATGAAAAATGGTATAACTACTTTAGAAAACAGTTTGGGAATTTTTTTATACAGTTAAATATAATGCTACCATATGACCTAAGAGTTCCAGTCCTGAGTACTTACCAAAAAGAAATGAAAACATTGTTAGCAGAAAAACTTGTTCAAAAACATTCCTGGTTTGTTTGGTTTTTTTCCACAATACAGCTAACCCTTGAGTTTCAGTGTGCCAACTCCTCAATGCAGTCAAAAAATCCTCATATAACTTTTGATGTTCCAAAACTTAACTACTGATAGCCTACTGCTGACCTCAAGCCTCACTGATAACTTAAATAGTTGATTAACACATTTTTGTATGTTATGTGTATAATATATGTATTCTTACAATAAACTAAGCTAGACAAAGAAATGTTATTTTGAAGGTCATAAGGAAGAGAAAATACATTTACATTATTTATTGTAATAAATCTATGTATAAGTGGACCCACTCAGTTCAAACCCAAGGTGTTCAAGTATAAACTGTAATCAAGAACTGGAAATATGAACACCCATTTCTGAAGAATGGATAAGCAAATCTGGTATATTTGTAAGATGAAATATGACTCAGCAAGGGAGAGGAACAAACACAAAAATATAGATGAATCTCAAACACATGCGGCCATACTACCCAAAGTGATCTATAGATTCATTGTAATCCCTATCAAAGTACCAATGACATATTTCACAGATATAGAACAAAAATTTCAGAAATTTATATGGAACCATAAACAACCCTGAATACCTGCAGCAATTTCGAGAAAGAAGCACAAAACAGGAGGGATCACAATACCTGATATCAAACTGTATTACAAGGTCACTGTAATCAAAGCTGCCTGGTGCTAGCATAAGAACAGGCTCATAGACCAATGGAACAGAATAGAGAGCCCAGAATAAACCCAAGTCTCTACAGGCAATTAATCTTTGACAAAGGGGGAAGAAGCATAAAATGGATAAAAACAGCCTCTTCAACCAATGGTGTTGGGAGATCTGGACAGATACATGCAAAAGAATGAAACTCAATCACCAACTTACACCACACAAAAAAATAAATTCAAGGTGGATAAAAGACTTAAACGTAAGTTGTAACACCATAAAAGTCCTAGGGGAAAACATCAGTAGGAAAATCTCAGACATTCCATGCAGCAACATCTTCAATGATATGTCCCCTAAAGCAAGGGACATAAGGGAAAGAATAAACCCATGGGACTTCATAAAATTAAAAAGCTTCTGCATGGCTAAAGAAACAGCATTAAAATGAAAAGAGAACCAACTATATGGGAAAACATATTTGCCAATGATACCTCGGACAAGGGTTTGATCTCCAAAACATGTAAAGAACTCACACGACTCCACTCCAGGAAGACAAAAAAAAAAAAACAATTAAAAAATGGGCAAAAGATTTGAACAGACACTTCTCCAAGGAGGACATACAGAGGGCCCAGAGACATATGAGAAGATGCTCAGCATCACTAGCAATCAGAGATGCAAATTAAAACCACAATGAGATACCACCTCACACTAGTTAAAATGGTCATCATAAACAAAGCAACAGACAAGTGTTGGAGAGGATGAGAAAAGGGAACCCTAGTGCACTGTTGGTGGGAATGCAGACTGGTATAACTACTGTGGAAAATGGTATGGAATTTCCTCAAAAACTAAGAATGGAACTGCCTTTTGACCCAGCAATTCCACTGCTGGGATTTGACCCTAAGAGCCCTGAAACACAAATCCAGAAGAACCTATGTACTCCAATGTTCATAGCAGCCCAATTTACAATAGCCAAGTGCTGGAAGCAACTTAAATGCCCATCAGCAAATGAGTGGATCAAGAAACAATGGTACATTTACACAATGGAATTCTATGCAGCAGAGAGAAAGAAGGAGCTTATACCCTTTGCGACAGCATGGATGGAACTGGAGAGCATTATGCTGAGTGAAATAAGCCAGGTGGTGAGGGACAAATACCATATGATCTCACCTTTAATTGGAACATAATCAGCAAAAGAAAAAAGCAAGCAAAATATAACCAGAGTCATTGAAATTACGAACAATCTAACAATAGCCAGAGGAGACGGGGCAGAAGACTGTGGGGAGAAGGGTTTTCAGGAACTGCTATAAAGGACACAAAGACAAAACCAAGGGGGAGGGTGGAGGCAAGGGAGGAAGGTGGGTTTGGAGGGGAGGGGAGAAAATGCAGACAACTGTAACTGAAGAACAATAAAGTAATTTTAAAAAATGTGATATACAAAATAAGCCAGATGCAAAGAGTACATATATGTATCATCATCTTTACATAATTTCAAGAACAGGCAAAACAAATCTATTCCGATAAAAATCAGAACACGAGCCTGACTAGTGCAGCTCCGTGGATAGGGCGCTGCTCTACAAACCAAAATGTTGCTGGTTAGACTCCCAGTCAGGGCACATGCCTGGTCTGCGGTCCAGGTACTTCGTTGGGAGTGTGTGAGAGGCAATCATTCAATTTTTTCTTTGCACATTGATGTTTCTTTCCCTCTCTTTCTCCCTCCTGCCCTTTTCTCTAAAAATAAATAAAAAAAAATCTTAAAAAAAAATCACAACATGATTTGACTCTGGGATGGGCATTGACCAGGAGAGGACATAAAGAAGCTTTTTGTGTTTGATGGAGATTTCTATATCTTCATAGGAGCTCTAGTTCTTTATTTTAATAAGAGGAATAGTTATGTGGGTGTATACATTTATCAAACTCATATAATTGCACTCTTAAGATCTGAGAATATCACTGGATGCAAATTTTTCTTCAATGAGAAAAATCACACTTCCGAAGAATGACAGCGTTAAAATTTTAAAGCTCATCTAAATTCAAGTCTAAGGCTTTTTTCACTATTCCACACTACTCTCATTAACGGTAAACTGCACCAGGGATTTTAGACTATGATTTATGTTGGTATTTGGGGCTCGTGAAAAATTATCCTATTTTTTCAATAGCAACATCTTCCCTTTGTACATTTTTTTTTTTTCCTGTGGGAGGAAAAAGAAGTGATCCCTTTTCGAAGCTGAATCAAACCCTTCTTTAAAACTGCAGGGGTGGTGTCAATTAACACAGTTTCAGGAAGGGCTTGTACTTAAATCCCAGAGAGACCTTCCTGTATGGCAGAGTACACAGACCACAAAACACCATGTTACTTTCGGTATTTCAACAATCACCTAAAAGAAATGAGAAGTACACAAAAATGTAAGAGGTCATGAGGTCGGCACATTATAAAAGTTTAGGTTCTTTAATTCTCTCCCACTTTTCTATTGCATTTTTTTAAAATGTATGGTACATTGAGATTTAAGCCAGTGCCTAGGACCTTCTGTGAAGAAAGTAAAGAATTTGTTTCTTTTGCAACGAGACACGTGAACTTTTCTGGGTCCAATGCCTTTCTCCATTCATTGCACATTCATTTCAGTCATTCAACCATAACAGTTACCAAACTATCACTATAAAGAATATTAGGCTGGAAAAAAAGGTCCAGCACATATAAGAGAGGTCCTGAGGTTAAGAGACTTATAGTCTAACAGCAGTTAAGGATAATTAAAAAGATAATGCTAAAATATCATAATAAGTCTATCAAAATATCTTTATCATAATAAAGAAAGGCCCATGAGCATCAAGGAGAATATTTCCCGGCAATTTAAGTATGCTAGTGCTTGTATACAATTTCTCAGTGGGAGAAATAAAGCGTTGTTCTCCCAACATGTGTGCACACCAAGTCTCATCTGTGTCTTAAATGGAAAATACACCATCCACATAGCCCATCACCCTGAGGAGCCTAAATAGATGCTGACATCTTATTGCAGTATAAGCAAATGAAATCCGTTACATGCTCATTACCCATCTTCAGTGTTCTGTATTTCTTACTGATACCTAAAAATATTTCCTAAGAGTTCTTCTATCATAGCTATAACTATAGTCTTACTAAAGAACAAAACCAAAAATTAAAGATATATATTTTTACCCAGATGTTCTTTAGCTAATTTTTTCCTTGCTGTTTAGTAGACTACATAAATATATGGGACACATAACATAAGAAATTAATTCACAGATGAGAAAAAAATCTAATATCTGATTCTAAATTTTAGGGTTGGCAGACATTTTTTAATGACATCATGCTCATTTGTTTGATAGCTCCAAAGTGACTTTACAAGCCCTTAGCTGGCCCATGGAATAGGGTTATATAACATGAACAGGTGAATTAGATTTTCAAGGTAATCAAATCCATCCTTCTAGATTTATAAATGTACGTTTCGCTGTTATTATTTTAACATGAAAATGACCAAACAAATATCTACTAGATTTGAAATCCTGAATTGATTTGTCCAGTCATTTAAAGTGCTACAGATGACATTTCCTGTCATGTCACTTCAATGTTCATGACACGTGAAGTAGAAGGGAGAAACAGCTGGTACTAAGAAAAGAAGGGAACTCTGTAAAGAATTGAAAAATCATTCTGGATAATCAGTTTCAATATTACAAATGAACAGCTATTTTGAAAACATAAAATCTGTACTTTGCAGACTTTCTTTTGCTTTTGTCCCTTTGCCATTTTAATTTTTGTCATTTAAGTTCTAATAACCAAGAATACACAACATATTGGGCTTTCATCAATTACCCACTTCTTCAATCAGGTTCAATGGCTCCCTGCTGACTTCTACAAGTCACAGGTATGGCAAATTCAAACAAGGCTGGGTAATAATCAAAACAGAAAAAGTTCCAGGAAGAAGAAGGTGGTTGCAAATGCTAAGTGAGGCAAAGGAGTCCAGGATTTGGATGCATGAGACCAGACCATGGCATTTGCCAACTGAAAAGTTTTGTAGACCTCTCAGATCAATTTTTAGTACTATCACGAGTATGGAGACCAAATTGGCAAATGTAGTGAAGGAACGAAAGCAGTTAAGAGTATTGTCTTCATTGATAATATGCAGCAATGTGAATGGGTGATTCTTCATTCCATCACTCACTTTAGGAATCCCACTTCTTTTATATTTCACATCACTCTACTGATGCTTCATTATTAGTGGATGATTCCATGTTGTCCTCAGGGTTTCACCGAGTGGAGGGCACCTGGACAACACTCCATTCAGCAGCTTACACACTGTGGTCAGGGTTCATCCTCTTCGTCAGCCAGCCTGAAGCTCAACCCCACTCATAGACAAGCCTACAGGAATCAAGACTCCGCTACAACAGGAGAGCTCACATAATCGATACAAGGGACATTCCTGGAGCACCTAGCTCAGGTGATCAGAAAGATTGCTCCACTGAGCCCCACAGGACACTACATAAGGTCACCATACTAAAATTGGAAGACAGAGTGGATCTGCCTAATACTAATACACAGAAAACAAATGCAAACAGGCAGCCAAAATGAGGGGATATTTGTTGAGTTTTAACAAATGCATACACCTGTATAATCCAAGAGATATATAACATTACAATCACACCAATGTTATAATCCTCTCCCCAAACCCCAGAGCAACAATTATTCAGATATTTCCAGCATACATTCATTTTGTTTATTTTAGAGTTCTATGGAAAATATTATACCCTATTTACTTTTTAGGTAAGGCTTCTTTTACTAGCAATTTGTGTTTTTAATAAGTCTGCTACTTTTCCTTGAGAAAATGTGTGTCTTACAGGATGAAAAGAGAACTTGGTAAAAAAAAAAACAAAAAACCAGTAGCCAAAAAGAAGTATGGCTAAGTGGACCCACAAGAGTTAATGTCCTCTGAAACTTACATGCTGACCCCATTCTTCATGACAATTGTATTTGTATCTCATCTTTGTATTCCAGGAAGAAAATACAGAATATTTTTCATAAGAAATATGAAAAATGTCTATCCCATATAGAATAGAAAACACTGACTTACTTGTCAGGAAATCAGTGGGAAAGGACGTTTTGCATCTCGCAAAGCGCCAGGCTCCCCAAAATGCGTACACTCAGTGTAAGTGAGTTCCTATCGTAAATACAAAAGAAATACTCAAAGCAATAGTAGAAAAAGCAAAATGACCAATATTAAACTTGATCAATCCTTAAACAAAAGCACCGTTTTGGTGATTTCTCACTGAGGAATGCTTTGAAAAAGTAAGAAGTATTAAATTAATGACTTTATAGATGAAGTCAAACCACTTAGTAATCTGAATTAAAAAGTAGAATCTGTAGACTCCTGCTTCCTTTTCTCCATCTGTCAGATAAAGTTATTTACTTTCTTCTAAGAGGTTTAAAAACAATTAATAACTTCCTGAAGTATGCTTAAGTTGAAAAATCCTTTCAGTTTTGCCAAGGCTTTTTCTTATATTTACTAGGTTGGGCATTCCTGTAAATCAGCACTAGAGACCAAGAGATTCTAAAATACTAACAGCAACCAAAAAAACATATTATGGGACACAGACAGGAAACTAAAGCAAGAGGGATGAGCTTGACCCCCCAGATTTAAAAAAAGTATGACTTTTCTATCTTCATCAAACATTAATAAATGTTCCCTATGTTGTAAATACTGTAATGTATTGATTAATTATGGGTCCTTGATAAAATAAAGACCTAATAATTTTAACATTATTCTATGGGAGGTTATATGCAAAGTGACTTTACATGTATGAACTCATTTAGTTTCTAAAATGTATAGCACATTCAATACATTTTATCATTCATACTTTACAAAGTATGGAATGGAAACTCAGTAACTTCAACTGTTTTGCTGTAACTTACTCATACACAGCTAAGAGGGAGCAGAGCCAAAATATAAACTCTGTAGTCTGAAGCTTTAATTACATTGCCTACAAAAACTATTTAAAGTTTTTCATGTGATCATTAAATGTAGGCAAAAGTATAGCCCAGATGGGAATCCATCTGGTACAGAAAAAAAGAGTATCATACCTGGGAGGTAGGTGACATATTTTGAGCCCAGTTTTGCCATTACCCGCCTCTTTGGTCTTCATCAAGTTAATTCTTAGTTTTCTATCTGTCAACAAAGAAGAATGGCTTAGAAGATTTCCTAAGTCTCTCCTTTTTCTGGGTTAATTCTTTTTGAGTCAAAAAGCTATTAGACCATGATCTGGTACAATCCTGATATGCCTGAAATTTCTACAGTCAGTTGGGTAATTGGATGTAGGGAATTGAACACGATAATCTGCCATACTTGCGTTTTAAGGAATTGTGCTTTTCTTAGCCTGTTTTATTTGTCTACAGAGCCCTCAATACTACCTGGCATTGAGTTAGTTATCTACTTGTTTAATGTGTCTCTTCTATTGGAATGAAAGCTCTTTGGAAGCAAGAAACTTATTTATATTATTTCCTGCTATATCTCTAGCATCTAGAATAGAGTCTGATAGACATTCAATAAATTGTTGTTGTTAGATAAATAAATGAAAGATAATCAAAGAATTCAGTAACAAGATGATAAGAAGTCTAATTCACATATAGCAAAAAATACATGTTCAATTTCATCCCATAAATATAGTTTTTTAAACTCTAACATTTGAGCTAATTGTTTGTCCTCTGGTTGTTAGTCTCTAACCGCATTACTTTAAATGGGGTAACACAGGTGCCAACATCTACAGCAGTTCCTGGCACATAGTAGGTGCTCACACGGGTTCCTTGAAGTATAACAGAAAACTCTCTACCTGGTTCCAATATCTTAAGTTTTAAAAAGCAAAACAACTCATTTAAAAAAAAAAAAGAGTATAAAGATTCCCTCTTTTGCCCAACAGACACACAGGCACGCACACGCACACATACACACGTTCTCACTCACATGCCCACACCGCCAGCACAGTAATGTTTACCTTCACTCTCACTGTCTGTCTCCATGACTTTGGAAAGTCAATTAACCAAACTTGACCTTAATTGCCTCACTAGGAAATTAAAAATATTGTAATTGCTTAAAGTCTGCAAGTAAAGGAGAATGAATGTCAACGTTCTACATGTCCCTTCTAAATCAGAGTTCAAAAATTCAGTAATTTCCGCCCCCGGCTGGTGTAGCTCAGTGGATTGAGCACGGGCCGGGAACCAGAGGATCCCGGTTTAATTCCCGGTTGGGGCACGTGCCTGGGTTGTGGGCCAGGTCCCCGGTGGGGGCCATGTGAGAGGCAGCCATACATTGCTCTTTCTTTCTCCCTTCTCCTATCTCTGAAAAATAAATAAATAAAATCTTTAAAAAAAATTCAGTAATTTCCTTGAAGCTTAATACTGGGAGACAATAGAAAAGGGACCACCATTCTGGTCAACCCCAAATAATCTAGGGGGCCTTTTTTAAACATGATGCCACCCTTCTTACAAATGTTAATAGTTTCTTACTTGGGCGTAGTAGTTCTCAGAGCCCCCTAAGCTACCTCAGACCCCAAATGACTTGTGAATGCTCTGGACATCCACATTCAGAGACTACTGCAACTGAAAACATCAACACAAAGAATAAGCAATAGAACCTAACATTTAAATACTCACAAGTATCAGTCATCATTCAATCATTTAGCATATCTTATCTTATTTAAAACTTTCAATAAACCATTTTATGGGAAAACAGAAGTACAAAAACACTGTCAACTGTCGAAGAACACAAAACTAGAAAGTAGTGGACCCCAGATTAAATCAAGATGTTGTAACTAAAACCTCTGCTCTCAACATTATTGGCAAAGCAACAAAAGTTTCTAACTTAAGATCAAATAAGGAACTATACATATTAAGAAGGTCTGTCCTGGTGGTAGCTAATTGGCCATGGAAAAAGGTGATTCAGCAACTTGTAACTAGAATCTGATCTGATGTATTATTGTATCATTGATTCCTTTATTTTATGGCTTAAAAGAAATCTTTATTTCATTCAATACATTCTTCCATTTTACAAATGAGGAAACTGAATTTCCAAGTAGCAAAGTGCCACCATGTGACTACTTTGAGTTTGATAATTGCAAAGTGGTCAGGAAAAAGGTTTCCTACAGTGTGTTGATGCAAAAACTTTATATTAAGTAACCTACAGTAGCTACTATATCTTTCAGAGCTTCTAAAGTTATCCTAAGTCTTTAAACTCAGTCTGTACCATATAGCCAAAAGCACTGATTCCTGGCGTTAAATGCCTGACTTTAAGTTATTTATATAG
Organism: Micronycteris hirsuta; assembly: GCA_004026765.1. NCBI lineage: Eukaryota > Metazoa > Chordata > Mammalia > Chiroptera > Phyllostomidae > Micronycteris > Micronycteris hirsuta. The sequence continues at coordinate 17,353 of PVJI01012234.1, read as the reverse complement.
GTTTCACTTCAAATGTGTTTTTTTTTTCAAAGAGAGAGAACATATCAAAAACAAATTGTGAGAATTTGCATTAGCCACTGAATTTCCCATCCTGCACATAAATGATTTAATGAGCTAATGGGACTCTGGATGAAAACGCAAATCCAAAAGGAAGCAGACACTGCCAAAAAGGTCATTTCTTGATGCCTGTAGCAAAGGGAAGTTTTCAAAGTGGACTAGGGTAAACACACTAGGAGGAACTTCATAATTTACATGCTATGTCATGGGTTGTGTTGGAAGAAAATGATAAATATCTTATATCAAATGTAGAAATGATGTCTTACAGTTCTGCTCCTTGCAGTGGTGTCTCCTTATGTTACTGGAGAAACCTAGAGACAGTGCCTCTAGTTATCAACATTTAGCAGCTCCATTGGTCACTCCATTACAGGTCCTTTGGGCTGGTCACTGCTGGACCCACAGATGAATGTTTCGTATACCTATTAACTTGCAAAATTCCTCTATCCTAATGCAGAGCTGAAGAAATCACGTCAATAAATTGTGCATAATGTAAATTCCAAAGAATGTTCCAAAATAGGAAATATTCAATGTCAGTATTTTGGGACATTGAATCATTACAGCCACGCTTAATACATTAATCATTTAGAGTCAAAATTATTCATTTAGAGTCATTTTTTAAAGTTCATCTTAGTGTATCTTCACTATTCAAATATATGTCTTAACCTCCATGTAATTTTCTTAAAGAGTTGTTTGAAAAAGCTCTGTAATGGGATCCTATAATAGTTTAAGGCTTTTTTTTAAGAAGCTAAATTATTTCTTAAGCACTTCAAAGACTCATTACTGACCTTGAGTTAGAGCCCATCTACGGCACAGGATCACTTTTGGAGTCTTAAGAGTTTCTTCTTTCAATTATTTTTACTTTATTACCTATGACTGGTTCTCACTCAGTTCCTTAAAGATATTAAATGGCAGAAATGAGTTCTCTGCATATAGGCTAACAAAATCTAATTTTTAAATATCTTTTGCCTGGAACACTATCAACTCTCCGTGACCATAACAATTAAAAGTTTTGATTGCATATTGATATAATTAATAGTTAGGCAATATCAATGAGTCAGGCAGTTACCAGAGCTAAGTGACAGTTGGTCCAAGTGTTCCATATAGGAAGAGGAGGTTAAAGACCTCTGATAGTATCACTGATGGGAACACTGCATTTAGAAAGAACACCATGTTCTTGAGACTCTTCCTTGTTGCATATATCTCCCCCTGTCCTATTTTTAACGCCAGGTCACTCATGCCAACATTGCGCTCTTACAGCTTCCTTCCATATCTTTAAGTCCACATTGCCCTTTCCTCAATCCACACTTAATTCTTCAGACTGAACTTTCTCAGTGGCTGCCCACTGTTCACACATATACAACAATAAGAACATAAATTCTCATTGTAACATTACATTCTCACATTTTACTTATCACCTGCCTCTTCATAAAAAAGGGAAAATTCCGCACCCCCTGTAGTCCATCTATTTTTAATTCAATATTAATTTAAGCAATTAGCTTTGTGTTCCATTACTCTACTCAGGCCTGTCTCCCCTCATCCTTTGAAACATAGTTATTTTCCAACTTCCAGCCCCCCTATTTTCTTTGGGGGCGGGGGATGGAACAGATCTTCATCTTTCTCTCACAACTCAAACACAAGGTCTTCAAAGATACAGCTTAGGTTCCAAAGGTTTGAACAAAATTTACAAGTCAATCCATATTGGCACCTTCCTTTATGAATGTCTATAGTATTCAGTGCTATATCAACTATTCTAATGCTCACTCACTGCCTTCAATTTCATTTTCTTATGCATGTTTCCCATCCTTCGGTCTGCATCACAAGTGCGCGGTGATGGAGGGGTGTCACGTGAACCGCCTGGTCTGGGCATCCCCACGGGCAGTACTGGTGTTCCTATGGATGGCGGGGGGGTACCAGTAAACCTGCTGGATCCACTGCAGCTTTGGGGGACTTTTAGAGGTAGAAAGATAAACAAAGAGATTCACTCAATAACCCACATTTAGTTTGTAAATGTAAAATCTGTAACTATGAGATTTCCAAGGCCACACATTTAGGTGATCACTGCCCCCTGTCATCACTGGCCTGGATGCAGCCATCACAGAACAAAACACCCCATTCTGGGTAAACAGCCATTTATAATCAATGCATCATTTAACTGTTTTTACATTTCATTTAAATCTCAAATTACGGACTTCATAATCCATTTTAGTTTGCTACTTACAGATGTTTTGATTTGAATATTCTCTGAGCTTCTCCTTCAAGGTATATTAGAGTGAATGCCCCTCTTGGCAACTAGTTTCACATGCATCCCAGATTTTGCAAACTGTTAGGAAAGGAAGGACTGACTTTTTCTTCCAGCACAAGTCCCTTCCGCAGGGCCGCCCACGCCTGTTGTCCAGGAGTGGGCAAAGGGAGCTAAACCCTCCACAACCGACTGAGTCATAGCAATAACAGTTAACTGCTATGAATCACCACACATTTATTGCTAGATACTCTACATTAATCTCCCCAGTATGACTGCTAAGTAGAGGTTGTCATTATTATTTTAATGGCTATGAACAGTGAGGGTCAGCGATGTGAACTACTTTGCTAAAGGACACACGGTTATTAATCACTCCTGAATCCAGCCTTGTCTGACTGCAGACGTACATTTTTCCCATTATTTTGCCAACTGACCATGTTGTCTTTCATAAGTATTAGCCAATGTTGGCCCACTAGTAGAGTGCTTTCATTTCAATTTTAAGAAAGTAATTTTACATTTATATAATAACTTAATTCCCACAACCTTTGAAATAGATAGGCAATGTATCACTTGTACATTGCTGATAAAGAAATTAATATAAACCCTAATGCTACAGAGTCCTTGTATTACATCTACAAAACATCTTCCCTGGTAAGCTTTCAGCTCTGAGATCATTTGTTCATTCACTGAATCTCTTTCATATCTGTATTGGGGGCTTCAGAACAGAGTGTTGACATAATAGTGTTTAAAATGTTGGTTGTGTAGATCAACTTAAGAAGAAATAAAAATACTGAAAAGTTCGTGCCTTTCTTTCACTTCGGCTATCTCTCAAGTCCCTAGATCCTGAAAATTAGACCAGCCATCTCTTGATAAACTAAATATTTTACATATTTAAATAGATCTCTTAATCATAAGAAGAAAAGGCATGTCTATCAATCACATATGTTGGATTTTTTCTGTTTTGTTTTTTTAGATTTTATTTATTTATTTTCAGAGAGAGGAGAAGGGAGGGAGAAAGAGCAATGTATGGTTGCCTCTCACATGGCCCTCATTGGGGACCTGGCCTGCAACCCAGGCATGTGCCCCGACTGGGAATCAAACTGGGACCCTCTGGTTCCCAGCCCGCGCTCAATCCACTGAGCTACACCAGCCGGGCCTGTTGGGGTTATTTTTAATGACCCCAAACATAAAAGTGAGAGTTTTCCACTTTCTTCTATTGACTTGTATTTTGGCCCCTGTAATGTCCTCCTTCATTCAGCACTCATTGCCTCATCTAGGAAAGTGTCTGTTTCATGTCCTTATTTACTGCTAGAAGGAAGTCCCGGAATGGCAGCTGAACAGGCTGAAATCCTGATTAGCCACAAAAATAGCAGCATGGGCTCTTCCACCTGACCACAGCCACCAGCCTGAGAGCGACCTCTACGTGGAGCAGTTTCCACTTCTGAGCTCTTGGGTGTGGATCTCTCCTCTCCCTATTTTATCTTCCTCTTGCACAGGGTAACAAGAAAGGGCAAAAATGAGACAACCCTTTATTTCCTTCAGTTCAATGATGCATGCTAAGACCTTGCAGCTTCCTGTTCTTCTAACTGGATAGATTCCTTGTGAGCTTCTGTTGTGGAAAAATGAACAAGGCATCGAACAGGAAAATAATATCAATTTGCCAACCCCAAGACCTTCATATCAAGTTCTCTGCACAGAATTCACCAGCGTATTGGTCAACTATCACAAAGTATTTGAAATACTTACCTGGAAATATTTTCACTTCTATATATCCCTTGCTTTTGCCTTCCAGAACCCCAGTATTCTCATGTAAACTTCTACTTCAACAAAAACCTCCTGATTGCTCAAATTCAACCTAGCTTGACTGACCTATGGTTAAAAAGAAGAATATTAACCTACAGGGCTTTTTCAAATTCTAAGATATATACTTACAAACACATATAGATTTATTTACAAACACACAGCCTCACAGGCATATGTATTTATCCTGATAAAGTGCCACTTGGGATGGTCATTCTAGATAAATTCAATACCCAAACGGGTGTGAACTGTAGGCATTTACTCCACAGAGTCCGTCTGGCTCTTAGGAGCATAACTAGGACCAAGTAGTTGAGGTTAAAAAAGAAGGCTGCATTGGCTCAATGTGAAGTCCTGTCTGATAAATAGGATGCTTAGGAAGTAGATTCCCTAGCATTGGAAAAAGTAAGGAAGAATGCCAACTACATGTCAGGAATGTTGAAGAAAGTGTTTGAAGAGGATTGGCCGATATGATCTGGTAGACTTTCTTACATTCCTAAGAGCCTATGATTGTGTATGTTTTTGGATTTTTCTAAGAAATGAGGTAATCAGTTTTCATTCCCATTTGACATTTAAAAAAAGAGTTTAATACCAATGGTGACAAACCTAAGCTCTCTAGTGGCTAAGTTAATACTAAGCTCCAATTTCCTTTGTTTCTCCAAAAATATCATATATCCCCTTACTACTTTGCCCAGCAAAACTAATATATTCACCGTTCAACTGATCGTTAAGAAGAAAACACATTGCTGTTTGGCCTCCCAAGGGCCCCGTGTATTTTTAAGAAGGAAGACAGCAGTGTAAACCATACATGCTGATAGACAAAATGTGGACAGCACTAAGGGAACACCATCTCTGCCAAAATAATAATCACACAAGATTTAAACTGATCTTCTCTTTTCCTTATGAGCTCTAATTTAATAAAACAAAATATGTTTAGCCACTTCACCTATGTGCACTACACACACACACACATACATGTGCATATGTACATGAAATAGCCAGATTCTTACATGTAACATTTATTTAGCTAAGGTTGGATATTCAATATATATAAAATACAAATGCATATCATATATACTTTCATAATGGCTATCTATAGATTTATTTATAAATGTATTACTTTCCTGCCCAAGATTCATGAAACAACTTTATTGTACTTTACTCATGCCTTCAACATCAGCCCCTTTGTCTTCACTAGAACGTGTGTTGTAATAGATTTTACTGAAGCAAATTATATTTCTTCCATATTGTTGAGATATAATTTTTATTTCATGTGCATATAACACTACTCCTGAAAAGTTTATCCCAAGTCGAATCATGGGAGTTACACTAAAATGCATCATTCTTTTGCTCCATAAGTATATAATCATGATTGCTACAAGATAACTATTCTACACTTTGTAAAGTGAATTTGGAAACATGCCTAGCATGATGCCAAGTACCTATAATTTTGAGGTAATATTTTCAGGAGTATATACCAAACCTATCTTAATTGTTTTTCTAATGTTTCTTAGTTCTTCTTGTATAACCTCTATAAGCATCGAAAATGAGCCTTGATTCAGGTAATTTGAGGCTACAGTATATGCTCTAAACTGTGTTTTGTTCCTCTGAATAAAGAAGTCAAGATAGAGTTTTATATTATGAGAGGTTATAAGAAATCCAATATAAGACACCACCCTCTGTTTTTAAATATTTATTTTTAGTGGGTTATTATTGGGTTGGCCAGAAAGTCTGTTTAGTTTTTTTTTTCATAAAATAAAGACACATTCTTCATTTTCACCAATAACTTTATTGATTTGGATATTTTGAGTATGTCTGCTATCTCCTGCAATTGGCTCCTAGTGGGTAGAGGCCAGGGGTCCTGCTAAACATCTTCCAGTGCATCAGACAGCCCCACAGCAAAGAATTACTTGGCCAAAATGTCAATAAGACCAAAAAACTTCACAAACCACTTTTGACACGTTTGATCAGTCACAGCATCTTCTCCATACACTGAACAAATCTTTCTTTGCATTTCGATTATGTTTTTATCTTTCTTGAAATAATAAAGCATAATGCACCAAAAATGTTGTATTTCTTCCATATTCAATATTAAAATGGCTGCAGAAAAAATTCACCAATTTTGATGTTTCTTAAAATGCACGCTGATATGGCAGCTGTCAAAATGCAGTCTAACAAGATTTTTTTGAATGAAGTTAAAGTTAACTAAACACTACTAGAGCCACTGTATGGGGAAAAAATGTAAAAACTTTTGGCCAACCCAATATTATTTGAAAACTTGATCTGATATTTATAAAACAGCAGAACATTTCCACGGCCCATTATTTGTTCCAGACCACACCTTCCAGCTAAAGCACCATGGGTTAACATTCTGAAATCTCATTTCTAAAATAAAATACTCCTTCCATAGAGGTTGTTCACATTTCCAACTAAACTTAAAACTGAGCCTTTTCATGTCTAGAGAAGTAGAGAAGACCATGGAAAAGGTATGCAAACATATCCATCACCTGAAGCAGTTTTACAAACACCACTTCTGAGTGTCACTGCACATCAAATGACAGTCAGAGTACCTAGTATCAGGGTGCAGCAGCTCTGAGCTCAGCTGGATATGAATGGAAAAGTTACATGGCACAGTACAACACGGTTGAAGAACACATGAGGATAACCAGGAACTATCAACACTCATTAGCACACACCACTAACAATTATTACACGTGTTAGGACCAAAGGTTCTTTCTTCAAAGAGACAATTTTAGCATATTTTTGACTCAGGAAGAAACTTTATCCTTACTAACTCAAGCCACATCATTAGAGTTCGAAGTCTGCCATAACACTATTTATCACATTTTATTTCATTAATATTAATTATTTAAGATATTTAAAATATTTTGTTAATTTATGTATTAATGCTTTGATATTTAATTAGTAAATATCACACATTTTTATGTCTGATTCATAAATTTGCATTTTTAAAGTATGGTGACATTTCTATTGGGTTTGAATAACCTTTAATGACTTCAAACAACTGAACACGATCCTTGTTTCTAGTGATTGGGTAGTGACTTCCATATCTAGAAAAGAAGTAGGTATTTTGGCCAGCTCTATGTCTCCTCAGTGAGAGGCATAAAGGGGCCACTAAAGTCCCCCAGGGACTTTTAACTTAATGGGTACCATTAAGGTGTTATGCCAACTACTCCTACTGGGGTACTCAGCAAAAATGTAAGTTGAACTAAACAAATGTTTGCTTAATTTCCAAGACACCTTGAATAATTAGCTCTAAAGTTCATTCTAGTTTCCAACACTTTCTTTTAAGTTTGCCACTATTGAAACTGCAGCATCAAAATATATTAAAACCATAATTCAGGACAGAACTACGCAACTACTCTTCTTTACAATTAGAGAATAATGTCATTGCTTTAGATTATTAATTCTATAACAGATCTAAATAAAACCCAGTATCCATTATAAATTCAGACATAGTGTTAGTTGAAAAATGACAAACTTTTTTCTTTAAATAGAAAGAAAATATATTTCAACCAATAGAGAAAATGAATAACATGATATACAATTAAAGTATCCAAATTTTATCAACCAAGAAATTTATAACATTAGCCAATATAACTTTGAGCCTGGGCTGTTCAAAACTAAATTGATTGGTACAAATTAGGACTAGTGGATTCTGAAAAGGTCTAATGTAAAACAGATTTCACAGACTATTAGGATCTTTGATAGTATCTCCATAAAAATCCACTCTAAGAACTTTTAAAGCAACGCAGCCCCTCAGCAAGCTATTAGATTAGATACAGAGTACTATCTGAGAATATTAAATGTTCATGACACCTTTGTCTTTCAAAGTAATAATGGAATGATTTTAATTTCTGGGCTCATTAAAATATACTTAGTCATTTAAGAGATTCTATTAGGTGATTTACAGCATATGACAAGTTGAAGGAATTAGTCTTGGGAAAAATTTAAAGATTCACTTTCTTTTTGAGCTAATTTTAAAAATGCTGTCCCAGATAGTTCTAGTTTCACTTCTTGAATAAGAAATACAGAATAGTAATATATCAGTCTCTGTATAACAATTTAAACAGATTTATTAACAAGAAATAGGAGAACTCCAGACAAAGGTCTAACTGCTTACTCAACAGCCCCACCTGGATGTCTAACAGACACACGAAATGAATATACCCAGAACTAAAGTGATCCCATGTGGTAAGTTGATTCCATCAGTTTCTTAGTTCAAAAAGTCACAATTATTCTTTTCTCCCACTTACCTTATGTATAATCATCCATCAATCTACCTAGCTCTAGCTCCAGCACATATTAGGAATCTGACTACTTATTACTGCTTTCAAAACTATTGGTGTCCAAGAGTGGTCATTCTCAAAGGTCGGTGAGCATCAGCATATCCTGGAGTTACAACAGATTTCTGGGCCCCATCCACTCTAGAGACTCTATCGTAGAGAGTTTTCAGGGGGAGTTAGGGCAGGGGGGCAGGTGATTAATATTTATTTTGTTCTGAGAACCACCCTTGAGAATGAGCATCCCATACTAAGTCTCTATGACAACTTGCCTAAATTTCATGGGCTCCTCTCTGGTTTTCCTGTTCAGCCCTTGCTCCCCTGGGGTTTTCCTCCAGAAAATAGCCATGATGGTCTATTTTAAATGTAAGTCAAATTAGGTTTCTCCTCTGCTTAAAATCCACCTAGTTTCCATCACACACAGAAAGGAATCTCTAGAGTCTCTGTAATAACCCGAAAAACTTACAGCATTGACATCGCCTCCTACCTCCCTAAAAATCATTAATTTTTCTCCAGCTGTACTGGAGGACATCCCATGGACATCCAGACACACATCCACTTCAACATCTCTTGTTTTGCTGGTGGTTCTGCCTCCAACTCTCACCCTCCACATTTTGGCATGACATAGTCCCTTGGCACGGTCAGATAGCACCTTATCAGAGTAGCCTTTGTTTTTCCTTTAAGCACTAACAGGGAATATATTTGAAATTTAGTAAATGTATTTACCATCTCCTCCTATAAAAACGTAACTAATCACAGAGTAGAGACATAGCTCATTTTGTTCACAGCTTGGTTCTCAGCACCTGGAACAGTATCTTGTATGAAATGACTGCTTACACATTATTGGATCAGTAAGTGAAAAAATAAATGAATATAGTCCTAAAAAAGAAGTGATGAATTAACATAAGAACATTTACTATACTTCTATAGCAGACAGTGTGGTAGACACTTATGACACGGCATCATTTATACCCTTATAAGGACTCTACTGTAACTGGTTTTGTTGACAGTACTAAGATGATAGCAGGAGCACTCAGAGAAGATACCTAATTACATAAAATAGTACAGGTATGAGCGAATGCCCAGGCAACCAAATCAATTCTTCATGACTCTGTTGCCTAGTGTATGCTTGCTTCATTGACATAGATTAATTAATTTGCTAAATATTTGAATTCCAATTATAAGCCAGTGCTTATGTAGGTATAGATGACATAAGGACAATTAAAAAGTAAGAAAAAACTTCAATTTATAGTTTGGTATAGGGGAAAGAATATATTTTAAGGTCAAATTTTGAGATGAAATAAAGCTAAAGCAGAATATTATAATCATTGGAGAGTACAGTATATAATGAATATCACACTGTGTTCAGAATTTAGGTTGGGTTTGTTACATGTCAGTTGCCTATGAATCAGCTGAGAAACGATGCCAAGTAAGTAACACTGCCTATCAGTGTGACGCTCGGAATGAAAAGCTGACTGAACGGTCTACATGTTGGACTTGTCATGGGATAGTTGGTCAATGACTTCACAACTATGAATGACATTTCTAAAGCAAAGAGAATGCAGTAAGGAAACAGAGGACCAGACATAACAAAGGGAAGCTCTGGTATTTCACAGTCCAAAGGAACAGTGTTTTGTGAAGAGAAAAATATTTAATAGTGTCAAAAAAGCTGTGATTTAATATGATTAGGCTTCAAAAAATGTCTTTTGACCTTGAAAACACCAAAGTGGTGGGGGACCACATTTTTATTGGAGTTTTGTGGAGAAAAAGGTAGTTTGGAAAAGTTTGTGGAGTTAATGGGAGGGGAAGAAATAGACAACTCTACTAAAATATGACCAAGGGACAACTTAGAGATATTGTTGAGCAATTCTTTTTAGAAGCTTCGGTATAATGGGCAGGAAGAATTAGGGTGGCTGGGTTAAGGAAACCCATTAACTCTTTGTTTCACATAAATGCCATTCATTAAATGAACGCAGGCACCAGACTTGCCAGCGATAGGAACAAATGAACAGACATTGTTTTGAGCACTTGCTCCATATCAGGAATTATTTGAGATTCTCTCATGAACATGGCCACCTGGGATTTTCACAGCACTCCAACATGGGCAGATTTATCAAAACAATTAAAGAACATATTTGTGATTTACTTCTTTTTTTGGCTAATTACTTTCCAGTGCCTCTATTTAACATGTACCTCCCAAGTCCTGTTCTACCAAGCCCTGAAAACTGCCCTACAATCACAGAGTGATTTCTCTAAATCCGGATCTCTATGCTAGTCAATCCCTCCTGCCCCCTCGCGGCCCTCTCGTTGGTACTTTTTCTCAAACACTGACTCAAAGCCTCTTAAGTGTAATATTTCATCATTCCACCCAGATTGAATATATTCCTGAGTCAACGTGATTTCTTTTAAAGGGAAAAGGTGAACTATGTCGAACTCACCAGTCACTTGGACAATTCTCCAGCTTTGCTTCTAACAGTCAATGCTGCCTGCTTAAAGGTTGAAGTAAGATATTTCTATTCTAATGCTACATTGGATTTATATAGCACCATTCTTTAAAAGAGCATGGTGACCTTCATCATCTGTCTTCACAATATCTGTAGAAGAACAGGCATTATTCTCATTTAATATCTAACCAGAGACACAGAGGTAGAAGTGAACCTGTTAGAAGATGTTCCCTCGCACCCTTGTTTAGTGGTGACCTAACAATGTCACAGTCTTTATGGGATGTGCACTCCTGAGAGAAAAAAGAGGTATTAGAGCTCTAGCCTGGATCATTGCTTTATTATAAACTAGGTTAAATTGATATAGAAAACATAATTTACTTTATTACTACTATACATCATATAACAAATATTAAAAGAATGCAATGCTCATGTTTACTTAAATTGTCATTAACTAAAAATATTGTTGCTCTAAGTCTTTTTAAAAAGTTTCTCAAGCATAATATCTCTATATCCTTATCACTTCAAAGATAGAAGTTATTATTCCATTCTAGTAATATCTATTAACTCTAATTACCACAGCTAAGCAATGGGAAAAAAAGTCATAAATCTGAAAGAAATAAAAAAAAAAGTCAACAGAACATAAGCCTATATTTCACCCACTACTTGATTTCACCGAAAACATTAATTCACTATTGAGAGTACAACTATGAATTACTGGTTAAACTGTCTGCAATGACCCAAGTATAATGTATGACTGAATCCCACTCATCATTCAAGGGCAATGTCATACAGCGCCTTTCTTAACCCCACTGGACTCTGAGCTCTCTGAGAATTCCTAACACAGGTATTGGTGAGCAAAAATTGAGAAAATGATTATGTTAATCCTAACATTATGGTAAGTACTTTAATAGTATCATCTCAATTAATCACACAACTGAACAACCCCTATGTGGGAGACACTATCACCACCACTATTATCTACCACAGTGCCTCCCCAACTATAATTTCCCAAAGTACAGTACCCTGAGGATCCTGTTATAATGCATATTCCGGATCTACAGATTGGGCAGGGTCTGAGATGATATATTTCTAACTAGATCCTAGGTAATGCTCTAGGATCTCACTGAGTAAACCAAAGCTCAGAGAGTTTACGTACCTGGCTCATTAACACATACCTGGTGCTGATATAACAGAATTCATCTCCAGATATGATTCCCAAGGCTGCATTTTTTAAAAATATTTTACTTATCAGAGAGGGAAAGGGAGAGAGCAAGAGAGAGAGAGACAAACATCAGCATAAGAGATGTTGATTGGCTGCCTCTCGAACACCCCCAACTGGAGAGCTGGCCCACAACCCAGGCATATGCCCTGACTGGGAATCAAACCAGCAACCCTTTGGTACTCAGGCCAATGCTCAATCCGCTGATCCACACTAGCCAGGGCCCAAAGCTACACTTCTAATCAGGGTTCAGCAAGCTACAGCCACAAGTGATATTTAGAAATAGCCAGCCCCAGCTGTTTAAGTGTATTGCCTGTGGCTGTGTTTGTTCATGCGGCCACTGGTAGCAGTGAGTCGGTTGTGACCAAGACAACATGGCCTGCAAAGCCGATCATATTGACTACAATCATATTCACATTTTTAGAAAGAGTCTGCTGATTTCTGCTCTTAATCATCACAATATGTTATATTAATTTGTTTGTTTTTAATTTCCAGAGCTAGATTCATTTCCAGGGCTGGAGAGTCCTGTGAAACACATGCTTAGCATCCACTTCATTTGAAATAATAGCTCCCATCAATAAGCCCATATAATTTTATCTGCAATTTTTGTGATGTAATTTTTTTACTTTATGATGTATTTACTTAAAACCTGTATGATCTCGCCTTTGAATACCGGTTTTTACAGTGAGAACACTTGCCTAAGGGTATTCCAGAGGCTCATGGGGTGCAAGAAAAAAACAATAGAACTTCTGTTTGTATTTATTTCGTCTATTCTGCTTTAATGTGTATATATGCTTTAGGATTATTCCTACTGTGCATTACAGCGACCTTCTCAATAAAGACTGAACAAGTGACTGATATCTGTGTTCTCCCTGTGCCTAACAGAGTGCCTTGTGCAGAGCAGGCACACAGGTAATCTTCACAAAATAATCATGTAGTTAGCAATTATTCCATTTTAAAATCCTCAATGTGATTATTTTCATTGGGGTTTCAGAATTTGGGATGAAGGGATATGGTCAGAAAAAGTCATTTTGAAGCATAAGCAGGAGAATTCTATCTTCCAGGCATGTGGCACAGAGGAGTGCTGAAATAGGTTGACATTTGGACCAGAATATTCTATTAAAGACTCTTTCTAGAGTAGTCTATGAAAGACATGTGGAAATTCAGGTTCTAAAAGCAGGGAGTTTTGTAGAGGAAAAGGAGATCAAGGGCAACTGAGAAGGGTGGAAAACAGGCCTCAAAGGCACAGAAGCTGCAGAGAAGGCAGGCCTCCAAGACCTATCTGCACATCAGGCTGAAATCCCAGAAGGCAGCAGTAAATGCTGCCTGCTAGCAGCTCCGAACCCTCCCCTGAGTGCCTTTGGTGGGGCTATAGGCCATGAGCTCCAGGACCTTTCCTTAAGCAGCTGTAACTCTCTGAGTGCCTGAGTCATCATTTTAAAGCAACAATTTTCACTGTAAACTACTGCAGAAGATTGATCTGAATCCATCCAGACTCCAATTTGCAAATTTTTTTGCATAAATCCCTGACATAGACCTTTATAAATCTCATTTGCCTCTCTTCTAAGATCAAAATATAAAAACAGGTTGAAGGAGAGGCTGCTTTAAAAAAAAAAAGCAGGGGGTGGTTCTGCTTCAGTACTCTCAGATGTTCACTGGAGTGAGATGCAACAGAAATGCTGTTTAGCAATTCTTGACTTTCTGTCTCATGGTAACCTGTTTAGCTAGGTTTGACTGAAAATCTACCACGTGCTAGATAGACACAGTGCTAGATGCTGGCTAATAGGCTCCTGCTTTTAAATCTGGCAACAATCTTACTGGGTGTATATTCAACTCATTGAAAGGATACTAGAAATGAATAGAAACCAGGATGTCTTTATTCTACATCGGTGGCTCTCTAACTATATATAATAAAATACCAGTTTTTTCAAATATTCCAATCTGTGATTGCTGATAGAACACACTAAAAATAAGTTTCTAGACATATGTCATTTAAAAAGTGCAAAATACAAGATTAATTTTTTAGTACATTCAACAGACATAAAACTACTGTCGAATTATCATGAAATTTCTGAAGTGCTGACTCTTAAGGTTTGTATTTATATTGCTGCATAACAGTAACCAGCAGAGCTGGCAGAAACCACACTTGGAGAAGTGTGCTCGCTACATCGCACAGATCCAAGAGTGGCGTTTTACACACCACAGCCCAGAGAGAATGTTTCCATTCTGAACTCCTATCAGTAATCTGTCTGAGTCTTAGGATTCAGGAAAAATGAATTTAACTGCAGGCTGAGGTTTGTAGGATTTACTGGATCTGAATGTGAGCTCCATCATTCACCACTACTGCAAATTGAGGAGTGTTCAACCTCTAAGCCTCATTTCCCTTGGGCTACACAAATGGGAAGCAACCCCAAAGTGCTATTGTGAGGACTGAATGAGTGAGTCAATGCATGTAAAATTATTGGAATGCATTTGAGTACATCAGGTATGTGCTGTTGCTACTCTTAATTATAAATATAACAATATCTTTATCCTCATCCTTCTCCTCCTGCTATACCTATTGCCTGAAAGGATTGCAGTTCCGTTTTACATGTCAACACTCTCTAGTGATCTTTCTCTTTAACACCCACAATTTGTATTCTTATTTATATATTTTTGTGATTTAAAACAATTCTGACTGTAAAAGAACATTTATGGGATTTTTAATCTCAACAGCATCTCCTTTCTACCTCCCTCAGGGCAATTAGGTGGCTCTTGTCTAAGACAATACACATTACCTATTCCTCCAGTCCCTTGTAGATGAGGGCAAGGCAACCATGACTGCATCATGTTCCCCTTAATCACAAGTACCTAATGCATCCTAAACCCAGTTAGCACTCAACCAATACATATTGAAGAAAAGTTCCACTAATCAGTCAAACCTGGAAATGTTAGCATAAAATGCAAAGGACTAACATGTGAGTATGATAGAACTTAAAATAGCAACAAGTGGTTTTTATGTTAGATGAACATAACCTAAGGTTTCTTTTACTCCAATCAAATATGTCTTGAAATTTGACCTGACAATCAGCTACTAGGGGAGATTACAATTTCTTTCTCCTTCAAATAGAAAAGACATAATGTTGTCTTGAAACAAGGAGATTAATCAGACACTCTTTATGAATTTCTTCCACTCCAAGGATTTAATAAAGTGTGTGAATAATTAGTTTCAGACTATATGACCATCGGCAAATGAGCATTTGACAAGGAAACAGGCATGGCCAAAAGCAGAATTATTTTGAGATATCAGAGGTAAAGTATTTAAAGTGTTTTTTTTTAATATATATTTTGGATCCATTCAACTATCTATTCAACTATTTTATCATCATATCAATCTGAAAGGATCTTTACTATATCGGTCATGTATTTTTTTTGTAATTGTCATTAAAATAAAAAATATATAACATGGAAATAAAGAAACGTAAAATTAAAAGATCCTCTGTAGTCCTTGGTGTCATATGAAAATATGTTTCATTCTCATTAACTACCTTAAAGAAGTAACTAATAAAAGGGCCATCAATTTCCATTTTGACCCTTTAATCCTTCTTACAGGTCCTCCACAAAAGTGATATGACAGCATGCACACTGAACAATGTTCAGTGACATGATCTAAATGTAGTCAGCTGCAGTGACATGAGTCAGTGCAACAGCAGTCCCTCAAACAAAGAAACACATTTCAAAGCCCTCAGAGCATCAATATCCTTCCACAGAGTTTCTAAACACATAGAGCTGGGGGACATTTAACAACTTTAGTAACTGGAGGGGAGGACTTTACATATGACATAAGCTGGCAGATAAATGGACATATAGGCAGTAACTTACCAAAGATATGTTAGGTTTCATGGGCTCACAGAATTCCATCCATGACAGATGTCCTTTCCAGCTCCATTGTGAGAGTTTGGGATGGCTAATGGGACCCAAGGGAAAGGGTTCTATGCATACACCACACCCACTCACACTGGTGCTGAAGTTACTCTCATACAGAAACCTTTCCTTGACAGGAACTGAGCATCTTACTGTTGCCTGCAGTAATCCAGCACTAGTAGAGGAAGCAGATCCTAAGACATAATGTGAATGTATCCGTGGACGGGGAAGATAGACTTGCTCCTTTCTATGCAGTTGTCATGGTAGCAACAGGACTGAATTTAACATTTTACTCTAGCATCTTTTTTGTTTATTTTGTTGGATTTTGGTAGACAGACCAAGATTAAGAAATACTGACTAATTATATTATTATAAATCAGTAGTAATGTTGCTACAGGTTAACATGACCGAATAGAATTCATTCCCACAGGATTTTAACACTAACTTCACAAATCAGCTTATTGTAGAGGAATATTCTTTAGCCACTGATTGATACCAAAAATGATAAAGTAATTTTCAAGAAAGTAAATTTGGTATGCTTTTGAATCAATAAATATTTTATATACTTATTGCAAAAGACCTGGTTTCACTGAATTATTTTTCTTGTTTTACAGTTCCTTTTGTGACACATCTCTCTGTCCTTGGTGTAGGGAAAGATGGTTGTTAATATATTTATTGGACAATGATTACTCCAATGCAAAGATGGTAAGTCATTAGAGCATCTCAGCAATTAAGGAGGGAATACAAAGAAAGCTGAGTGAAAATTTTTGTTTAAAAAGTACAGGAAAGTGTTTCCTCATCTCTAGAATGGTTAGAGTATGTTTTCTTTTTAACTGAACAACTTTGACATGTGGCATTTTATAAGTTTAAGGAACAAAACATGTTACTCTGATAAATTTATATATTGTAATACAATTGCCAATGTAGCAACGTTCATCATATTACATACTTAGAGTACAATATTGTCTATATTCATTATACTGCATATTAGGTCTCTATGGCTTCTTTACCACTTGCTACAAGTTTGTATCCTTAAACACCATCACCCCTATTCTTCCCCCTCTTTCTTACATAAATATAAGAAACAATTCTAATGGCAAAAGCAATCCTGAGAAAAAAGAACAAAGTCAGAGGCATCATACTTTCAGATTTCAAACTATGCTACAAAATCATATTAATACAAACAGTATGGTACTGGCACAAAAATAGACACATCAACCAATGAAACAGAATATAGAGCGTGGAATTAAACCCCAGCATACATGATCAACTAATATTGGACAAGGGATCCAAGAATATCCCATGGGAAAAGAATAACCTCTTCAACAAACAGTGCTGAAAAAACTGGCAAAACATATGCAGAATCATAAAATTGGACCCCTATCTTACA